>JAUESF010000050.1:19473002-19484622 GCA_032274765.1 Malacoctenus tetranemus
TGCTTCAGAGTGTTGTTCAGCATGGGGGTGAGTAGAAAATGAAGGTACATCATTGTTTGGGTGCACTATTCCTTTAAGTGAGACGATTTAGGCTTTATTAAAGCAAAGTTGCTGGTTGCTGGTTACTGCTTACCAAGTAGATATTGGATTCTGGGTACTGTTGCCCAAGTCACAGAAAACACAAAGTTGCAAAAGTTAAAATAATGCTTGTAAATTCCTAGTTTTAAATAATGAATTACAAAGGTATTATTGTCACAAAGTTGCCAAGTTACGGCTTGCTTCTGCCTCACAGCAAGTGACAGAACAGAAGCATGATGACTTCAGAGAAAAAGAACAGTCAGTCAACAAAAACACAAATCAACAACACAGTATCCACTGGTTACATAACGCATTTCACATACTTTACTGAGAATCACATGACAATCAGGTCACAAAAAGCTCAGTTTGATGCCAGAAAAGCCTGACATGAAACCTGTAAAAGTACCAGATTTAAAACAAAAGTCCAAACAAATTTAATTGAATCTTGCTAAACTTTAATCTTGCACATTTTACACTATGTTGTTGAACCGAATTTAATCTGTAGGCTTGGCAGTGGTTTTTCTATGTGCTATATTTCCAGATACTGCACTTTGGCTTTGCAGGGCAGGGAGGAGGGATGTCCCTGCTGAGGACAGGCCCCACCCTCTTTTAACGATCAGTGGTGATGCAAATGTGATTGATTGTCCCGTGGCAGCAAGGAGCACCCGCAAAGCATTGCAGACAAAGCGTTGGACTCTGCAGCAGCACGGAGCTAAACTGAGACCTCTGCAGCTGTCAGAGCTCAATGAGGCCTCACACAGGTCCTTCACTGTGATGGCCGGACAGTTCAAGAGGCTGCCGTTGTGGTGTTTCAAACAAGTATTTCTGCACTCTGTAGATGACCAAGGTGACCAAGGACCACTGCCTGGAGATAATCAACAAATTTGAACCATGCTCGGAAAACCAGAAGCAAGGAGTTTTGGGAATCGATGGTGAGTCCACTTGAGAAAAAATTATTTAATTTTCTTTTTCTTGTAAAGTCTGATAAAAGTTGCCAACTATTCTTGGTGCTATTCAGAAAAAAACCCTCCATTGAGTAATGATTTGAGGCGTTGTTGTTGAGAATGTGCATGTACAAGATTGGGTTATAATGGAGGAGAACTTTGGTTTGATAGAGTGACGGCAGCAGCAGCAGGACTCAGCCTGTTGGTTCACTCAGCCTCGGTTGACACGTTGCTACCAGCTTTTGTTAACATCCAGTGATTGCTTCATTCCTTTCATTCATTTGCCAAGTTCTTTCAAAACGATTGGTGCTGCTGTGCAGAATGTTTACAGCGTTTATCTCTTATCAGACTGTTATAGAAAAAGATGGGACACTGTGAATTCTGTACAAATGCAGGCTGAGCTGCACATATGCACCAGTCTACAGAAACACCACAACTTCTGACAGTTCAAGCTATTCGTGTTTGTTTCTTTCCTATGGACAAAATGGACAAATGAAAGAATTTGATTGAATGTGACAAAAACCAGGTTAGAAAATGAACAGAACTGCAGCTTTTACGAGCTGTTGGCGGTCCGCTGTGTTCAGGGTGGGTGGTCCTGGGGAACACATAGCATCAGGATGCGTTATGTGAAGGAGCCAAGCCCACTGGGTGATGCTTTGGTATAGCTGCGAAACCTTTGGTCCAACCCTTCACGGACCACTGTTAGCAGACCACAAACACCTTTTCCTGGAATTGCTATCACCTGACGGCAGTCGGAGGTGCCCTGATGTGCCGCCTGCAGGGCGCTGACTGATGATTGGCCAGAGCGTGATGTCGATAAAGCGGTGCAACAACGCCTCATTCACAGAATTAAAACATGCCATTTTTAAAGCCAAACAACAATGACAGCACATATTTAATTGTCTCTGTTAATGAATTCAACAGCACCGTATAAACACACTCTGTGTTGCAGCAAGCAGTGAGAAGAACATTACCTGGGTGTCCTATTATTGTGCACAACACAGGATGTGAGTTTGGTGTTGCCATGGCATGATGACCCAACACACTCTGAGGAGTAAGCAATGGAAATGGTAATGGAGTTGAGTTGTGCCATCTAAAGCTGAGTGAGGCTGAGTATGTACGAAAAAAAAGGCATTAATTGCATTCCAAATTTACTGTGAATATCATACGTATTGTGTTTGTCCTTACACAATAAAATGGAATGTCATCAACATGTTGGTACCTTAGCAACAAATACCAGACCCTATATAAAATAGATCCATATCATAAAGTTCAAACGGCTTAAATAATGATCAAAGTTTCCTACCTTAAACTGTGTGCACGTCATCTGGCATGACATGTGAAACCCGACTTGACAGTTGATCACACTGACCTGTTTGCAGGGTTCACCAATTACATGCGCAGCCCAGCGGGGGACATCTTCAACCCAGAGCACTATAGCGTGAGCCAGGACATGAACCAGCCACTCTGCAACTACTTCATCGCCTCTTCGCACAACACTTACCTGATGGGTGATCAGCTGATGTCGCAGTCCAGGGTGGACATGTACGCCTGGGTGCTGCAGGCTGGCTGCCGCTGTGTGGAAGGTCAGCTGGCACGGACATCGCACGCACTGTTCAACCCGAGGCCAAAGACATTATGAGCTTGTTTCAGAGTTGATGTTTGTGTAGTGGGCCAGCCCCCTCCATGCTGCTTGTTGGATGGATTCAGTCTGTTGAATGATCCACTTTCAATACAAACCTACGAGTCAGATTTGCAGTGTCTTTAACACCTCATTTTTCTCCATCTTTCCTCAGAATTATGCATTGATGTGTGGCCGCTAAAAAAAATTGAATATATAGGTAGCATCTACAGTGTTCTACTGTTTCAGTGAGCCTCTAATTGAGTGTCCTGCTTCCACTGCGCCTTGTCTCTTCTCTGCTGTGCCCACAGTGGACTGTTGGGACGGACAGGATGGCGAACCGATCGTTCACCATGGCTACACCCTCACCTCCAAAATCCTTTTCAAAGACGTCATCGAGACCATCAACAAGTACGCCTTCATTAAGAATGTGTAGGTATCCACACACACACTGAGACACACCTGTTCACTTGAGCCTTCTGTTTACTTTTTCTTATGGCTGAATCCCATTTGAGCCAGTCAAGCTGACCCATCATTATGTTCCCAGCCATGGCAGCTGACTACCCATTAGCGGTGACTGTATATTTGGCTGTAAAAGGCTGAGTAGTGTGAAGATGCCACTAAACTGCATTACAGAGTGGTGTTACGCAGACCAGTGGGCTGTGAAGGACGTAAATATATCGGGGGAATGAATCCAAGAATACACCTGGTACTTTTTAAAGCCTCTTGTCATTTTCTGCACTGTTTTCTTTTAGTGGTTCCATCTTGTGGTTATCACATCTTTGATATGGATAAATTGTTTCATCTGATTATAACCCTCTCAGAAAATTTGTTATCCATCCATCCATCCACCCACCCACACATCTATTTATCCCTCCATATCCCCGTTTTACCCATTCATTCCGCAACCCTGAATTGGGATTGTTGCTGGAGCCTGACTGATATGGGATTTTGGAGACCGATACTGATACCGATATTGGGGGCTTTCAAAAACCGATATCTGATGTATTGGCCGATATTCAGTATACTGTACATATTGGCCAGAATGTGATAGAAAAAAAATGGACATACTCAGGATATGTACTTTTCAGCAACTATTCAGCAACTTACTGGTTTAATGGTCTATGTGTTTGCCCAATTACATTTTACCATTACAAAAACATGAGAACTATAAATTTGTTATATTTACAAACTATTGAAAAGTTCCATCTTCCACCTAACACAAGGGGCTTAACTAGATTCAAGTAACAATGTTGCAGCTGTTAAAACGTCCAAACAAGAATACAACTGAATACATTAGTTGGAGCCTTTAAAAAATTAGTGAAATGAAAACATTAACTTCTGAATTTATGAGCTGCAGTAAACCTGCATCGCAGTATGAAGTGTAATGGGACACACTATCACAATCTTACATTCATAATCTTACACTTCTTCTAAAATCGCATGTTTTGTTTATTTCAAAGAGGCAAGTTACACAACGTTGAAATGCTGTATAATAGTTTTACATTCGCTAAGAGTAGAGATTGAAGTTAATAGCTGCATATATCATTATTTTGCAAAGAGGCAATTTATACAGAGTTAAAGCGTTAGTACGTTGACTAAAACTAGTGCATGCAAAACTGGCCTGCTCTCCTTGACGTGACCGAACAGTGTTTTTCCATGAGGACATTTTTTTTTCATGGAGCACTAGAGTGTCTTGTAATATAATTTTACAAAGCTTACCATCAGTAAAGTTAACGTTTTTCTGTCCTGTTTCTCTCCGCTGCCTGCAACTCTGAGTGTATGTGTGGGAAGGGGAGGGCAATGCAGCGAGTGTGGACTGCTCTCTGTGAAGGGAAGGGGGAAGGGCAGGACGGAGCTGCTGTTCGGGAAGGGAGGGGGAGAGAGCAGAATCACCCATGCGGAACACATTTCTTTTAGCCGCTTGCAGCAAAAACAGAATTTTGACATCGTCCATATTTTGACTGCTGTCCATCATTGGCCAGACGCCAAAATCATCCCGATGTATCTGGCCATTGGTCAGGCTCTAATTGCTACCACATTGTTACCTCAGGATTGTGACCACCAGGCAGCAGTTCTAATCACTGCTGTAGCATCACAGTTTGGATCTCACTTTTTAACATTTGGATATAAAGAAGCATTTAGGACCCATAAAAACTCAAACCTCTTCAGTTTCTAATATCAACCAGTAAGTGGTGCAGAGGTGGACACTCCTCGTCCTGGACAGCTGCAGTCCTGCATGTTTTCAGAGCGTTTCTGCTCTGACACCCCTGAATCTGACCAGTGTCCTCATGAAGCTCTGCTGAAAGCCTGCAAACATGCAGCTCGTTACAATCGGGTGTGTTGGAGCTGTTATACACTGAGACCCTGCAGGACCAGGAGGGTACCACCTCTGGTGTGCTGTGTCCATTGCTTACATGTACACATTGAAGTGTGATGAGTGAAAACCAGTCAATTGAACCAGTTGAATCGAAAATTGCCTTCTTTCTCTTTTCCATCTGTTAAAAAGCCGACCAAACACGTCCTCATAAAAAGTCTCAAAACGTCACGCACGCACGCACGCACGCACGCACGCACGCACGCACGCACACACACACACACACACACACACCATTCCTCACACTATCTGCATCAGAAGATGATAATCCCATTGACACGCACACTGTCTGGAGGATGAGGAGAAAATTGTTATTTTCAAATCCAGTGTCTTACAGTAAATGATGTAGCAAGTCAGGGCTGTTTATGTTCAGCTCTCAGCAAATGTGTTTGAAATCATTATTGTGGATTCTGCATTCCACAGATAATTGACGAGAAAGGGAGAGTGAAAAGCCACCTCCAACATCAAAGAGCAGAGGGATTTTTCAGGGCGCTGAATAGAAAACACGGTGTGTTAGGGACAGAGCTCTGGTGAAAAGCCTTCGTCTGACTCAGACTGACAATTGGCACAGTCAGTTATGTTGTCAAAGAGCTGTTTGGGCTTTAGTTTGGAGCCTTGTTTTACATACTAGAGCCCTGGTATTGATGTTTATCCAAGGTTCTTGATGTGTCGTATTGAATTTTTAAAGGAATCTCTTGAAAGTGAAAACCGAACACTGTCAGTACGTTCATTTTCCTCTTTAAGTGGACATAAGATAGTCCACATGTGAAGCAACATTTCCTAACCTACAACTCCAATTTCAGGGGCATTAGAGATCAGAGATGCCCCGAGGCTCCACCTGCTCTGAAGCGGTCTTCTTACTATATTTACTTTTTGTGTTAGGTTTTACTTTGAAAGGGCCCAGACTCTGTATGTTAGTGGGACTGAATGTGCCCACCAGTGATTGTCTTCTCTGTCAAACAGGTTGACAGCCTTTATCATAGGTAGTTTTTGCAGGACAGGACAAGAAGTTGCGTGATTCGCAGGTGTTGGATGGAAGGTTTAGTCTCTCCACACCAACATGCCAACAAGACAATGCTGGCAAAAAAGTCCTTTTTTAGTGGAGCTACAGATGTGTGGTGGAAGTATCAGTTTAATAGTTTTAACAGCAGCAGTTAAACTTGAATGATCCTTTGAGAGGAGGTTGAAATGTGGAGGAAATTGAAAATGCTATGTGTTTTTGCATTTAGGTGGTACAAGATGCTTAAAATTTGATATGTGTGTGTTTCCCAGATACCCAGTCATCCTGTCCATAGAGAACCACTGCAGTGTCCCTCAGCAGAAAAAGATGGCGCAGTATCTGGTGGAGATCCTAGGAGACAAACTGGATGTGTCCAACATCAAAGCCGAAGAGTCGGGACAACTGCCGTCACCGGAAATGCTCAAAGGCAAGATCCTGGTGAAGGTAAGGTCTGCGAGAGGACTGCGCTGGAAAGCCTCACAGCGCGGTGCTTCCGCATCGTTTGGTTATTTAACAAGATTCTCCTCAGCAAGACGAGCTGCTCCTCAGGCAATTATCTCAGCTGGCTCCTGTGTTCCAGGAAGTTTAAAGCTCACACAGCCACTTCAAAGGCAGCAGAAAAACATGCTGATTGAAGTGGAGAGATTAGAGCGTTTGGATTTGAGGCGTGAGGAGAGGGAAAAACACAAATTGATAATAATGATATAGGCGCAGGTTGAATAATGTGTCAGCAGCAGAACTCCTCATTAGAGGCCAGCTCACATTTATTGGCAGCTTCGATTTTAAAGTTGAGAATTCAAAAAAATGACCAAAGAAATCGACTCTCCAGAATCTGATTGTATTCCCAGACAGAATGTCCGGGGTATGATGGATCTGCAGCCGTCTGTTGATAGTTCTGTGAACTCTCTTCAGGCTGCAATCCTGAAACGTTCCTATTGAGATCTCACACAAGCACACATGTGCTGGTTTAAAGACAGAGCCGGTAGACTTTGTCTGAGTTCAGGTTGGGTCACGTCAGGCGGCGAAGGGTCAGGTCCCATCTGTCCTATGATCCATCTGTTTCACTACTGAGCCGTCAAGTGTTGTCTCTAGTTTTATTAGATGTCCATGTCTGCTCAACATCCAAATGTTTGTGAATGCTATCAAGGTTTCCTAACCTAAGGATAATAAAACAGCCTCCAAACATCTCTTGCAGTTGAATTTACCTCAGTGATAAAACATCTGTCTTTGCATCCTTCCTGCTGAATTTAAGCTTTGCTTCATATTTCTGACTCCACACAACATGTTCATAGAAACATGTCCTGTGAATGTTCACATTTCCTAACTTCTCAATACATTTATTGCCTCTATTTCCAGAGGCAATGCAACGCCTCCCCCCAGTGATAAACCCCCTCCACCATGTTGTACAGTTGGTAGGTTGGACTTTGGGGACTCATTTTACTGCTCATGAATAGAAACATTGCAGGAATCTTTCGCAGTGTTGTGGACTCACAACATCCTCTTTCTGTGGAAAGAGATCTACAGGTGAATGTTGTAAGGCAGAGTTATTCCATAGCAGGCTGTAACCAGCAGAGGCATGTGAGGAGTGGCGTGGTGGCCCACTGTTAGCTGAGGAGGGAATAATATTGAGGTTAATGAGGCTTTATGAAAACCAGATGCTTTCACTAAAGAGATGGCAGCATGCCAGAGCCCCCATGGGTGGGGGTCTGCTGGCCCAGCTCTTTCACCAGCACTGTTACCTGTGTGGATGCTCAGCACCGTGTTAGCCAGCAACGGCTATAATGTGCCTACAATGCAGGACTGGATGCAATGCTTGTTGGTAGGGATGGGACAATAACAAATTTTGGTGGATGATATATTGTCCCAAAAACTATTGACGATAAATGATATTATTGTCAACATTATTGAGACCAAAATAACCAATTATGTAATATTAGTATATCATAATGCAAGTACATTCTTTTAAATGCAAAAATTAAACCTTTATTTAGCATTGCAATGTCCAGATCTTTTAAATAAATGAAACAAACAAAAATAATTTAAAAAAATAGATTAAAAAGGACTCTGTCTGATTGAAAATAATGCACCAAAAACATTAAAACAGACCCCATCTCTCCAAAACAAAACAAAAAACAATGGCCTATGTCTTAGCAGACCATATGCAAATCTGTAACTACTTTACTTTGGCAGATTCCGAGCAAGGAAAACCGACTACTTTGTTTCTTTTGTCGACCAAACGCTTCGTTTAGCGTTGACTGTCGGGCAAAAAATTTGTCGTATGGCCTTTTTTCAGACTGGCTTGTCTGTGTTTTTAACCCCACCTCTCTCATTGGGCTTGAAGCTGAAACATTCCCACACATTGATCGATTATCGTTCCAGCCCTACTTGTTGCTGCTCTGCTGCTGTGTCAGGCCGTGCACTTGTAGCAGCCACGCACTGCTGCTGCACACTTCTACCTCCAGCATATTGTGGGGAAGAGTGAGTTTGGAATACAGGACAGAGTTGTAAATCAAAAATCCATTGCAGAGGTGCTGAGAGAGGAGAGATCAAGAGCTGAAGCTGTGGACTGTGGGCCTCCATCCTCCCCAGGGCCAGTCAGGGAGGGGAGCAACGATGGGAGGCAGGAAATTAAGCAGCTCCCTGTGGAGCCACATGGATGAAGTGATTGTGTATGAGATGTTTACCTGCTCAACACAATGCAGCAGTTTGATAGACTCAGTTTGATACACTGGCACTGAGCTGCACTGACATGAGACTGTTGGCTTTTTATTTTTTTCAAACGTTTTGAAGCAAGGTCTGCTGTCATATGACGTGTATGTGTTAGAAAGCCCATGCTGTTTAGGTGCTGTTATTGTTTTTATGAGCTAAATACTGTTCAGTTGTATTTGTTAAACGCCAGTGCAGTGTCCATATATCCTGCGCTCTCAGACATACGATAGGAGTGAATGTAACACACCTCGAAGAGCTTCTGTTGGTCTGCTATGATACTGTGGCAGATTGCTGGACAATTTTCATTTCCTGTTTTCCTGTTCAACTTACAGTGGTTTATGACTCCATGTATGGATCACGAGACCACAGTTAATAAACCACCATCCACCGGGACATCTGTATCCATGTCCTTTAATAGGGATACGCCCCATACACCTTGCCATCTCTAAATCAACTGTTGTCCTGGAGCTCCTTAACAACAAAAAGGAAACGCAGAATCCAACCTCCCCATATCATCAGTGTAGAATTTTTTTTTATTTTATTTTTTTTTTAAATGTCCATCTAAGAAGTAAGGTGGACTTCCTAAGGGTACTAAAGTTCCCCTGCTTAAGAGTTGAAGGGGACAAGCTGTAAGGATGCAGCTTCTCTACTGGTGGGATGAAGCAGGAATGAATGCTTAAAGGGCTTTATTTGGTTCATTTTCTCCTCAGTAGTCTGTGCCATTTACACGGTTGAGCAAATTCACACACTGAGGAGCAGAAGCTCAGGTGGAACTGTGGGTCATGTTCCAGTCTAAAGGTTGGTAATTTGATTCCCAATCCATGCCCCTTTGGGCAATACAATGAACCCCAACTTTCTACCAGTGGTGTTTGAGGTCCTTGCGTGTTACACTGGCGTGTGCCAATGAAAACGTCACTGCGAGTGGTCATGTAAGCCTGCTGAGCCCACACAATGATTATGTGATTTCAGTAACAGTTTTTCAAAGTCTATTTATGTACATACATGAAATGCTCCAATTGGATGTGTTATCTGAACTGAACCCTCACTGACCATTTCGGGTTTGTTTCCGTCAGGGAAAGAAACTACCCCCAAACATTGACGAGAACGCCGAGGAGGGGGATGTGTCGGACGAGGACAGCGCCGATGAGATGGAGGACGACTGCAAGCTGATGAACGGCGATGTATGTATTGTGCCCAGGCCTTCACGTCCCACACCCAGCAAGTTTCCAGCAGGCTCTGTGTGCTTGTGTCCAGCTGATGAGGTGTGAACTGTGCATGCATTTCCTGTCGGTAATAGTTCCTGTTTCAAAGCACACCATAGTAATTGAGTGCTCTCTCGCCTTACCTTTACACTCTTTGTATTTCTTTCATATTGCTACCTGCTGTTTATGTGGGTCTCTTCCTTTTTGTCTGGCTATTTGTTCTCATTTCCCGTTCTTCTCTTCCTGTTCTTCTTCTTCTCCTCTCCAATTGTTGATTGCTCTTTCAAAGTGGAAGGTACTGTATAAGCGAGCTCATCCGCATTGATCCCAGAAATCACAGCATGTGCAGTCATGTGTATTACCTTATTCTTGGACCGAACAGTTTAAAGCCGCAGGTCGAAAAACTAGTGATGCACCAAATAGACAATGTGAAACTACAAATTAGCCACACCTTGGCAACTATTGCCCCTAATGTTGCCTTTTGTTGAATTTCCATTTGATGTATTCAGAAAAATAGTATTAAATAATTCCATATAAAATCCTTGTCTTCAATCCAAAACACTTCAGCCATCACTGAAAATCTTATTTCTAAAGGAGTAAAGGCGTTTTTTTATTTTTCTTATTCTTATTGTTGTGCGTTCCACACAAAGAAATCCATTATTTACACGAATACCTTTAACATGGCTTCTGGAACGTTCTGGTGATGTGTTGCTATGATCTGTGTTCTGACATTGAGCTGCTCCACCTGAGTAAGACAGGTAATTTAGCATTTAAAATGAAAAAGCGTGAAGGAAACAACCAATTTTTTTTTTTTTAACATCAACTGACTGGACCAACAAGTAGATTACATCCTTTGTTTTGAGAACCATATTTATGCTGCAATGCATAACATATGGTGACTGTACACCTATCTGTACATCTATCTGCCCACCACCACTGAATGCAACTGTACATGTGTGCAACTATACATATGTGTGTACACGACATACAAATACATACATATATAATTGGGATTTGAAAACGGCTCTTTCCATGTTTAATCATGTCTGATATGATGACTAAGGTTGTAATGGTTGGATGATTGTTCATGGTGGATGATGTCTGCCACCTTGTGGCTCAACAGATCATGTGCATCTTCTGCCGAGTCGAGGATAGTGAGCAGGACGTGCTCTCCTTCCATCCTCATATGTGCTGTAGTATGTACAGGTCCAAGCCCCTCAACAAAGGACATTGCATGAAATCAAATATCAGGTGGAATGGGAAATGTAAATACAGAGCCTGCAGCAAACACACGTCAGAATGAGCCTTTTGTGAGGTCTTTGAGCATTTTTACTAAAGTAGAATGTAAAATTAAGCAGCAATTCAAACTCTTTTGTCTCACAAATGTATTCCACATAATATCAGGATCATTTGAATGGCTATTGGAAAGAGAAAAAAAATCACTGTTTCTTACTCCCGTTAATTAAAAGAAAAAAAAAAAACTCTGTCATCGGATAAACTTACCTTCTACTTCTTCCCATGCTCCGGCTGACGTCCCTCACACTGAATGGCTTAAACATTCTTCACACCTTGCTTTCAATACTACTTAAATGGTTCCTTAAAGGAATAGTATACCCAAACAATGATGTACCTTCATTTTCTACTCACCCCCATGCTGAACAACACTCTGAAGCACTTTTTTGACATCTC
>JAUESF010000050.1:19484722-19520543 GCA_032274765.1 Malacoctenus tetranemus
TCCAAGTGTCCTGAGTGGGTACCGTCCATTATTGACTCGCAACGAAATCATTTAGAATGTTTTTAGAGCCTAAACAGCTGTGATTAACTGCAAGACTGCGAGTTCACAAAACTTCTGGACACTGTGGCAGACGTCACCAGCTGAGAGGGAGCGTTCAAGAGTCCACTGTTCCGATAACGCAAGCATACACAAGCAGCGGGATTTTCTTCAATGCTTGCGTTCTGCACTAATGGCCTTTGTACAAAGAAAGAGAGCTTACTTTGCTTAATCACAACATTACAAGAAACAAATGTTAACCCCAAAAAGTGTGTTTGCTGTGGGGAATTTATTCACCTCCTTTCACATTGAATAACAGCGAAGTTCTTCCATAGAACAAAAGAACATTTTCATTGTGACTCTTCTCACGGTGTCGCTTTTTCAGTCCTCCATGACTCATCCATCTGTCACTGTTGGAGCACATGTTTCCTGCAGCTGTGTGAGCTTGACTGAAATGTTGCATGCTGTGTTTTTCTCCTTCATGTGCACAGATGTGGAAAAAAAAACTTATGTGCTATTTGCTACTCCTTCTGAGCTTTTGATTGACTATTTATTGTAAATAGTCAAAAATCTCAAATGGTAAGCCCCATTAAAGAGATGGAGCACTGTGCAAATCTTTTAGGCTGTTGTGGAAAATATCGTGCTTTTACTTTCAGTTCTGAGGTGTTGAAATGCAAAGTGAGACATAAAAGAGAGACAAAACCTGAAGTAAGGTGAAAATTTAAGTCTTCCCATGATGCTTTTGGGCAACTTTGCAGACCAGATGGTCCACAGATGGAAACTAGATTCCCCATTGATGTTTCTCCACAAAAAAAGTAGTTGCAGAGAGGCAAGGCACTTTGAGGCCAAAAATGCTTGGCACTTAATTGGTCGAGCCACCTGTCAGACCACTCTTGTCTTTAACTGACCAGGTCTTAGAAACTCATGATCTATTTGAAAACTGCAAGAGAAACCACATCAACCACAACACACAGCAAATGTCTGCAAAATATAATTGAGCTTAAAGGGGACTACAAATTTAGATTCTTTTTCGTGTCAGGTCTAGAAATACACTATATTACCAAAAGTATTTACTCACCCATCCAAATGATCAGAATCAGGTGTCTTACTTACTTGGCCTGACCACAGGTGTATAAAATCAAGCACCTAGGCATGCAGACTGTTTCTACAAACATTTGTGAAAGAATGGGCCGCTCTCAGGAGCTCAGTGAATTCCAGTGTGGAACTGTCATAGGATGCCACCTGTGCAACAAATCCAGTCGAGAAATGTCCTCGCTCCGAAATGTTCCACAGTCAACTGTCAGCTTTACTACAAGAAAATGGAAGAGTTTGGGAACAACAGCAACTCAGCCACGAAGTGGGAGGCCATGTAAACCGACTGAGAGGGGTCAGCGGATGCTGAGGCGCATAGTGCAAAGAGGTCGCCGACTTCCTGCACAGTCAATTGCTACAGAGATCCAAACTTCATGTGGCCTTCAGATTAGCCCAAGCACAGTACACAGAGAGCTTCATGGAATGGGTTTCCATGGCTGAGCAGCTGCATCCAAGCCATACATCACCAAGTGCAATGCAAGGCGCCGGATGCAGTGGTGTAAAGCACGCCACCACTGGACTATAGAGCAGTGGAGACGCGTTCTCTGGAGTCACGCTTTTCCATCTGGCAATCTGATGGACGAGTCTGGGTTTGGAGGTTGCCAGGAGAACAGTACATTTCAGACTGCATTGTGCAAAGTGTGAAATTTGGTGGCGGAGGAATTACGGAGTCGGGTTGTTTTTCAGGAGTTAGGCTTGGCCCCTTAGTTCCAGTAAAGGGAACTTTTGGAAAAAATGGTCAAAAATTTCTATAAACACACTCCTCAACCTTGTGGAGAGCCTTCCCAGAAGAGTTGAAGCCGTAATAGCTGCAAAAGGTGGACCGACATCATATTGAACCCTATGGGTTAGGAATGGGATGGCACTTAAGTTCATATGTGAGTCACGGCAGGTGAGCAAATACTTTTGGTAATATAGTGTATACAGAACCTCCAAGAGCTGTAGGTTCATGTACGTTCCGCTGCTGAAGTGGGTGTTTCCTCTGGATTTAAATGTCGAATGTAGGATTCGCACTTCTTGATATCAAGGAAATCTACATCTTATAATGACATTACTGAATGTTTGGGGTCAGGGGTCAGTGGAGGCATAAAGGTTCAAGAGGTAAAGTTAGCAGAAGGTCAGAATAAGTAGGAATTTTCCACACATGCTTGAAACTTTTGCACGGTGCTGCAATTCTGTACATGTAAAGAAATAGGTAATAAAACACTACTGGCCTATTGAGAGCATGAACTCTGTACCCTTGCAGTCATCGTAGCCATTTCTCATCATGCTCCTTCCTCCTCCAGACATCAGCCAACAGGAAGCAGGTAGAGAACATGGCGAAGAAAAAGCTGGACAACTTGATGAAGGAGTCCAAGATCAGGGACCGTGAGGACCCGGACAGCTTCACCATTGTGCGGCTGCCCCCTGCTGAGAAGCCCTCAGACAAGAGCAGCAGCAAGGTGAGCTCTGCCATGTCACCCCGTCTCCATTAAGCAGGACAGTGCAGCGATGTGAACACATCCCAGGCAACACAACCCCCCCGTGTTTGTATTCATGGGATGCTTTCACATACAGATGTGCGGTTCTTTGAAATATCTTCACTTCAAACAGTCAGCAAAACAGAAAAGAGCGTATCTGAAGAGTAACTTAACTTGAAGCTTCAAGCATTCTTCAATTTCTTTAGTTAAAACTGATTTTTATTTGTAACAAATGCAATGAGGGTTTCTTTGTTGTTTTTTGTTAGGTTAACTGTGTCCCATTGACTTGAGTCCTGTTGTTTGCTTCCCAACCGCTAAGTCAGAAAGGAAAGACACAAGTTGTCCTACCAAACAAAACACATTTCACCCCTTAGCCTGTATGGTAACCTAGCATTGGTAGCTGGAGAGAGTGCGCAGTGGCTCTAGTGAGGCAGGTGCTGACTGCATAGACACTTATTAACTTGCACTAAAAATGTCTGGCACTGTCTAAAACAGTGATGTCATTGCTCAGAACGGCAGATCAATCACAATATTCACCCACCATTTTTGAAACCTGACATAGGCTGTCATAAATGAAACAAACAAGCATGCCTCGAATGGGCTCCTCTGAGTGTTGCTGAAGCTTCTGAAATGGGAGTGGAACCAGGGTTTTCCTTCAAGTGCTCAATATGGATGTTAAACTCAGAGTTAGTCTAAGAAAGGAACTCAATATATCATGATTAGTCATCTACATCAAACAGTGAAAGGTTCATCGGTGCTTCAGGTCAAAAAACAACCATTTTGGCAAGTACAACATTGCTGTTACAAGACTATTCTTCACAATTGGGACTCACACCAAATCTGCAGAATCTGAAATGCAAACCACTGTTTCAATTTGAAGAGTTAAAGTTTCTAAGATTTTAATGTGTTTATTTTCCCTTTGAAATATTTCTGAGAAGCAGTTCTCATTTACCAACATGACCAGGATTGAGATTTAAACATAGAATATGAAGATGACTTGCTCACATCTTCGGTTCATTCATTCAACTTTTCCATATAAATCTTACCTGATCCCAACACATGCAGAAGCTCATACTTGTAAACAATGTACATTCAACTCTTCACCTCATGTGTGCATTGTTGGTCTATGGGAGGAAACTAGCAACCTGCGCACATGCCCAGATTCCAACCCAGGACCTTCTTGCTAGTCCTCACCACTACGCCTCTGTCCCTCATGTCTTTGTGCCCTTTTCTCTTTCCCTGCTGACATGTGTCCTCCCTCCTGTGGTCTCAGGGTAAGAGCGAGGACGGGACGGATACAGTCGACGAAGCCAATTCCAGCAGCAACAAGCGCATGGGCCACTCGTTCATAGGCAGCTTCTCCAAACGAAAAGTCGGTCAAATCTGCGCTCATTTCTCTGCTTTGTTTCTCACATTCGGTCATTCATCGGAGTTTTGTCCTTTTACGCACTGACCTCGACTTGTTTGATGTTGTCTCCTGTGTAGAAAAAGGTAAACAAGTTGAAGAAGACATCGAGCTTTGAAGACACTGACACGGACCAGGAGAGCTCCAGTAGCACCTTCCGTGCACCATTGCACCACAATAAGTATGGCTGACGCGCGCGCACACACGCACACCCACACGAACACATGCACGCACGCACACACACACCATTCCTCACACTATCTGCATCAGAAGATGATAATCCCATTGGAAAAAAAGCACTTTTCCATTGTACCATAGAACCAACCAAGACTTAAGGCCTGTAAATGTGTAGAAGCGGTCTCTTTTCCTGAAACTGATGGTTTCCAGCACCTATGGTTGGTCTAAGTTGACCATGAACGGGGATAAGAAGTTCAACTCATTAAAACATGTAAAAAAAATGCAGTAGAGTCAAACCAAGACCCTGATAAGCGTTCAATGCACTTTGGACAAAAATGTAATTGGACTTTGGAGTTTTGATAAAATATGCATAGATGTGTTCTAGATGTGTGCATTGTAGCTTCCAATCTCTGCTGACCTCACAGAAAGAAAAAGACAATGAAGTTGTCCAGAGCTCTGTCCGACCTGGTCAAGTACACTCGCTCTGTGGGCCTCTACGACATCGAAGCACAGGGTGAGCAGCTCTGTTTCCCTTTGTCACCAAAGTCACTGAGTGCCGCTGTCCCACAGCCAAAAGCAGAATCCAGCTTAGCTGTAAACTTTATCGAGACGATTGTTTCACTGATTTTTTTTTCTACAAATCCTCTAATAGTTCTGATAAAGTGTCTACACTATGCTCCGACAGCTTACTGTATGTTAAAGCACCATGCTGCTCACTGTTTTCTGCCAATGAATCTTTGATGATGATGATACAGTACGTGAAGTAGACTTATCTAATTGTGTGTTGGTCAGAAGGAGTGATCTGTGACATTACCCAGTGGTAAATAGGTCACTCCAGCCAAAAGTAACAACAAAATACAGTTATTTTTGATGGGGTTTTTTGTTGGCTTGTCTCGCCATCGAGAAAAATCTATTAGTTACTCTAGTGAGAAGGACAACGGCTGGTTGGAGGCTATTGATGGGTTGTTGTGAAGTGGGCAGAGGTTATATTTTCAGGCATATGATTTTACCTACATTGTCATTCACTCACTGGAAAAGTCATGATATTTATATTTGTTGAACCAATGACTTGCAGGTTTAATTTTTTCATTCAATGAAACAGAAAACTTTGAGGATGTTCACTCGTCAGTCAGTCAGAGTAAGTTCAATTGGAAGTTAGCTATTGCTAAGCTTATGGAGTAAACAAACATGTGTTTGTGTTGTCTGGGCAGCCAGCTGCAGCTGGCAGGTGTCGTCTCTGAGTGAGACCAGAGCCCACCAGGTGATGCAGCAGAAAGCCATGTCCTTCATCCACTTCAACCAGCGGCAGCTCTCTCGCATCTACCCTTCATCATACCGTGTGGACTCCTCCAACTTTAACCCGCAGCCCTTTTGGAATACTGGCTGTCAACTCGGTATGACATCGGCACAGCTTGCTTGGTCCTCCCACTGCCACTGTTGCTTGATGAATTGTTCTTTGTCCCGTGAGTCAGGAAGCGTCAGTGGTGCCTAAAGTGTTCAAATGAAAAAGCCATCATCATCTTTTTTTCTGTGATTAATAAATGCAAGTCTACAGATGTCCTCCAGGGCATCAGACTATGGCCAAAATGCACAATCTTTGGCTCTAAAACATCAATTCAATTCAAAGGTCGACAGTGATGAAACTGCTGGCATTTTAATGTAGATCAGTGTTTTCAAACATGTGGTGCATGAACTCACTCCGGCCTGCCAGGAAGTCTTATCTGTCCCACGAGAGGATTTTGTAGTGTATAACATTTACACAACCCCTAATGATGGTTTGTTGATTGAGAATCTTACTTTTATATTTTTTGTGGGGGTTAAAACACAGTAGTGAGACCCGTAATTGAATAGCAGGTGGCAGTAACGTATTCGTACAAGAGTTCATTGTCAGCTAGCTCACTTAGGAGCAATAAATTTGTTGAACAAAAGAGGTTTTCAGAGTGGAATTTCTTTTTCTTGGTTCTCAAACAAAATGTTAACTCCTCCTCAGTTAAAAGTTAACCTCGTATGATGTCTCTGGCCCTGCCCACTTGGAACTGAACTGGCTCCAAGTGGCCCCTGAACTAAAATGATTCTGACACTTCTGATGCTTTAATTTCAGTTGCACTCAACTACCAGTCAGAAGGCCGTGTCCTCCAGCTCAACAGAGCCAAGTTCTACAGCAACGGCAACTGTGGCTACATCCTCAAACCCTCCTGCATGTGTGAAGGTCAGCACTGCCCAACGGCCACTCGCTCGTGGTCCGTGAACGTTTATCCTGATAATCCACTGCAAAATTGCTGCCTTTCTGTCTACTGCAGGTGCCTTCAACCCCAGCCTGGACGACCCTCTGCCTGGTCAGATGAAGAAGCAACTGGTGTTAAAGATCATCAGTGGACAGCAGCTGCCAAAACCCAAAGATTCCATGCTTGGAGACAGAGGAGAGGTAGAACAACGGGGTCGTGGTAGAACAGGGAGATGCTTTAGTCTCTGCATAAAGTCAGTATTAAGCATTTTATAGTTATGTACATGACTAGTTGTACTGTACTGCAAAGACCTGGGAAACTATTCACACAGCCTTGGTTTGGACTCAGAAAAAGAGTTTATTGATCTCCATTGGAAGCTCCAAGCTACATCAGCTCCTGCTAACAAAGCAGAACCACATTTACAGTAAATGCTGTTCATGGCACATTGGATTCTGTGACTTTAAAGCCTCGTTCACGCGACAGCCCACAATTGATTTCTTTGCCTCTCTTGATTGTGCCTGTGTCAATGAAGGTGGGATTTCATGAAGTGTGAACGAACATGGAATATTTACACATAATGCAGAGTGCCTGTTTACAGACCTAAGTGGTCCAGTTTAATGCCCTGCAAGCTCCAGTGTGGACAGAGTGCAGTGTGTACCAAGGTAGAAATGTGGCTATTCCAATACAGAAACATGGGATTTTCTGTACTTTATTCAATACAAATGAAAAAATATAATGTTTCCCTTTGTTGGTTTAGAAAATGGCCAAACCAAAAGCTCACCAATTAAAATCCTTGCAGGCTTTTGTTTTGGAGGTCACTGCTGTTGCAAAGCCACTTTTTTAATGTCCACCTTTTTCCTGTCAGATCATTGATCCCTTTGTGGAGGTGGAGGTCATCGGGCTCCCAGTGGACTGCTGCAAGGAACAGACCAGGGTGGTGGATGACAACGGTGAGTGCACCCAATACAGTAGGAGTAGTAATTTTCTTTCATTGGATCACTGGATCGTTGTTTACTGGAATTTAAAAACTATCTCTTGAAAAACACTAATTCGATCAGTCCTGGGCTCAGCTACATTTCGGTCTCAGGTCCCTCTGTGTGGTTGCCATTGTCGAGTGTTTCTGCACTGAAAACTGCACAGGAGTCAGAATTGTTTCACTTTTCACCTAATATATGTGTTTTATGGTCTTGCTGCCACTTTGGCCATTCATGGCTCCTTCCTCCAATGTTAATGAGTGCTTCTATGTGACAGAAAGGACAAAAAATTTACAATCATCAGTGGTTGCCAGACCCTGACTGTCCTGTCCTCTGGTAGATAAGTGAGTCAGCTCTAAGTATTTTCAAAAGTATTGCAGTAGCTGTTGGGGAGGAAAGAATTGGATGCAACCTCAGACCGACCACATCTCCTTTTGGGAGCATATTAGTGTTCTAAGTACATGTACTATTTAAATTCCATAGCTGCTTGATGTGCAGGGAGAACTGTGCTGCCCTTTGCCACCCAGCATCACAAGGCATTTGGACGGAGGCGGGCATGCCTGGTCCTCAGCAGCCACAGTCTTGCAAGAACTCACCCCGACCCAGAATCAACACACCTGAACGTACCAAGCAGCATCTTATCAGAGCTTCATGATGACACATCAGAAAGCATGCAGGACTGTGCCCCCCACAGAGCAGGATGGCCCATTGTTGCAGTTAGTGATCCTGCACTCCTGTTCCCTCTTCACTGGCTGCTCCTCTGAGCTGTCGGCTGTTTACCTGTTTGCAACAGCAATGCTGTGGTTTGACATGAGAGGTCTTATACACCATTGCTGTGTGTGGCAATTGAGCAAGTGCATTTTTTGTGTCTGAGCTACCTGCAAGGGTTCACATCTGTTTAATGGTTGAGCTCAGCATACTCTCTGTCTCTGTTTCCCACCCCTCTCTCTCATTCTCTCTCTCTCTCTCTCTCTCTCTCTCTCTCTCTCTCTCTCTCTCCCTCTCTCTGAATAATTGATGAGTGCTGAGCTTGCTGTAAGACTCTCCTGGCTTGTCCACTGTCACTGTAGCTTCTGTTCCCTTCGACATCCTCTCTGTTTATCAGACCAACTTTTCTTTCTGCTGAGCACGCTGCCTTTTTTTCAGCTGTCTCACTGTATTTTTGCCCATTCTTTTCTCCCCTCTCCCCTCTCTGTCCCCCTCCCGTGGCCTTTTTCCCACGGATTGCACTGTAGGGTTCAACCCGATGTGGGAGGAGACTCTGGTCTTCACGGTCCACATGCCGGAGCTGGCCCTGGTGCGCTTCCTCGTTTGGGATCATGACCCCATCGGCCAGGACTTCATCGGCCAGCGCACCATCGCCTTCAACAGTATGATGACAGGTACGAACTGGAGTGCACGACTTGTAACTAATGCCGCATCGTGTTTCTCAGTTGACCTCTAGAAGCTGTCTGCTCGCAACTCGTTCTGTGTTAAATAAATTCTTTTGATTTAAAATAGATTTACTGGCACAATACTTGGGCACAATTTCTTGATGAAACACAGCTCCTTTTTCTCAAATGAAATGTATGATGTCGACTGATAATAACTCTAATCAGTATTTGTGTGCAGGTTACCGCCACGTGTACTTGGAAGGTATGGAGGAGGCTTCCATCTTTGTTCATGTGACTGTGAATGACATCACTGGTAAGGTGAGTAGCAGAAGAGGAGGTAAAACGCACCCACTGCTTTCATTTTTTGAACCTTTGCCTTGCACCTTTGTTATGACTGTATTCAGACTGTACTGTGAAGTTGAAGCTGAGTGTCTCAAAGTTGTTCCTCGGATATGAACCCTTCAGAGCGTTAAATGTGATCTGATCTTCACCTGAAGCCTCGTTTCTATGCTGGCTGTGCAGCTGTTCTCTGGGAAGAGATCAAACAGAAGCGTGCTTGAAAAGTGTCGCAGGCAGTCGCAAAAAATAAGACTTTTGTTGCTGCATATGTGAAAAAACCAAGATGCACACTGCAGTGACTGGAAAAGTTTATTTAGATAATCTAGAAAGAAAAAGAATAGAACTTATTATCAGTGTCGTGAATAGAACAAAATTCGGGGCACCACAAATTAAACAAAATTATGTATTATAAAAGTGCCTGAGAACATGCTCTGATCATAAAATGAGCCCTTCTAAAATCAACTGGCACATACCACGAGTGCAATTAGGAGAAGTGTAATATTGCACAAATAAGCTCCACTTATTGCACGCTTAGGCTTTGCAGTTATAGGAGCCATAGGTCACCTCTTTTCCCCCCACATAAATTGTGAAGGTAATATGTTTCTGTTGAAAAGTTGAGGTAGTTTTTTGTGGTCAGACCGTTCCTTCATGCTTCAACACTGAAAGCACAGATCACATTTTGATGGCGATTCCTTCAAAACCTGTGGAATCTGCCAGTGATTTCTATACGGAATTTTACATTGTACGTACTCGGATAGTTTCCTTCTGTTCAAAATATTTGGAAGAGTTTCTTCTTCAAAACTTTTTACTTTGTGTAATTTGTAGCCACCACTGTTTATCTAACTAAGGGGTCGTGTTGCAAATGCCGGTTTTAGAAAGCACAGGAAGTCATTTTCGTTGCTCCCACAGTGATTAAGGTTGTGTTGCTTTATGTCCCTTCGCTGTGGCTCAGCTACATCCATCTGTGCAGGAACTGACTCTTTGTTATGTCCACAGTGTCCTTGCTTTGAACGTCCACCTTCACAGCTGTTTCTATGTGCTTCTCTCCATTCCCATTGTGTCCTCTCTCCTCCATCACCCCCCCCTCTGATTACAGCTCTGTTCTCTCTGTCTGTTTGATTTCAGTGCTTCCTTCTTTTACCAAACGTTCCGTTTAGAGGCAGAGCATTTTTAGGAGCCCTGAAGCTGCCACTCAAAATTCAGGTGTTGTGACACCCTGTCGGCATCTTTGCATGAGCCACACAATCCACCACCTCTTCCATTCAGATAAACACCCCCCACCCCAATGCTCTACCCCCCGCACACACACCCTACTGTGAGCGAGCTGCCACTAGTGAAAGGCAAACTTAAGGAGGCTTGAAACAGTTTTTTCCAGATGTGATTTTTTTCTCATTTTTTGATAAATCCTTTCCTTATACTAAAAGGAGTCAGAATCAACAAAAAAGAGGAGGGGTATGAGAGCTACTTTTTCTGCTACAGCAGCTCAAAGATTCCCCACTTTTTGTATGGAACCCTATGTATAAAGAGGGACTGTTCACCTTCAAACGCATTTTTTTCCTAACTTCTAGATGTATGATTTGGATTAAACTTCATATATTGCTAGAACAGACTTAAAGGAAGTGAAAAACACCAAAAAAATGATATGTATGAGATCTAACTTTTTTGAGACAAGCCAAGACAGTGCGGGGACGCCGGCCAGAGCGCGCCTCTCCGGTCGTTAACCAGCACGCTGTAACACAGCGGAGCGTGTCCGGCCTCCGTCTCTCTGCTCCGGCTCCGTTTCCACTGCTGGCGAGCTCCCACCTCGTTTCTTCTCCGTTGTGTTTTTTTTTCTGTGTCACAGGTGGGCCAGGGCAATCGCCAGTTTTGGTAGGCAGAGGAGCACTTCTCCGCACTGTTAATTGCCATGCCCGTTTCAGCCTTTCTATCGATCCTCTTTTACAAAAAAAACGGCCAGCTCGTATCACGCCAACAGGAGACACACGCCAAGCGTTTGCTCCTGTCTTTCATAAGGTTGATAGGAAGCAAGAAATAGTCTTGAGCAAGAATGTCGAGAGCTTTCTTTGGTCAAGAACTGCGCGTATGGCTGTCCAGTGCAAAGCTTGATTTCGTTGCCACGGGAATCGTTCTAGTCGATTGCGCAACACATGTGCAGAAAAGATGCGCAGTTAAAACTGTTTCGAACCTCCTTAAATGAGTTATTAAAGCTTGACTTGCTGCTTTTTCAATTATTTCCCAAGTAGATCTAATGTCATGAAAGGCCACAGTTGAAGGTTCGGAGGGTGAATCAGACAAACCTCCTGACCTCAGTGGCATTACATCATGCTGTCAGCCTGCTGCACTCCTCAAGAGTACAGTGTCAAGTGCCTTGCGGGCGTCCTTTCTACTTGCATCCTTTCCTTTTTTCAAAACACTTGGTCACCTGCTTTCTCCCCATGTTGCTTTCTGTTCAAGAAAAGTGGTGCTTTGATGTGAGTATTTACTCTGCCTCACTTGTGTGAGGGTCAGGGGGAGATTTGTGTGGTCACACACAGGCCAACAGGTTTCTCCAGCCAGCAGAAACTCAAACAAAACACATTTGTACAGTTAATATCAATACTAGGGGTAGGCAACGATTAAAAATTTTAATCACAATTACAAAGCATGATTTCTCTGAGTAATCACAATTAACTGCATTGAATACACAAAATCCAATGATGAATCTAAAAGTAGTGTATAGTGCACTTTTTTTGGAATATTCACCCTAATGAACAAAAACGTCAAATCCGTTGTTATGCCAACACTATTAAAATCAGCACTTGTTTAACAGCAACAGTGAAAAAATATATTCAGTGAAAATCTATGCCAGGGCATATTAGTTATCTGTTTGTTGTGAAAAATAAACACAATCTAGAAACAAAATCCTGAGTCACAATCACAACATTGAAACAGGCAACTTCTGAAGTAACAGCAGAAGCATTTCTCTTTTTATCAGGGAGAAAGAATAGAAAGGGTGAAGCACAAAACACTTCACTGGTTGGATTTCCTTTACAGGGGACAAGAATGTAAAGTTCATGTTGGTACTTGAGTTTTTTTTCAGAGAATCTCACTCAACTCCCACACGCTGCATTTAATGAAGTCTGCCAAAACCTCCCTCCACTGTCTGCTTTGTTGACTGCTTTGCTAATATCAACAATGTGCTTTGGATTAAGGTGATATTTTAGACTGGAAAGACTCCTGCGATAAGACAATTCGGCTTGGCAGTGGCTAAAAATGACCTTTTTTTGTCAAATCCGCCATCTGGAAGTACTTTATAATGAAAATGACCATGTCGTGTTACCCTTTTTCTCCATGCTTGTTTTGTTTTCTTCTGTATTCTCCTTTCTTTTCCAGTTCTGCTGTAGCCAGCAACAGATGTTTGCAAAATAAAAGCATGTGACCAAGGGGCACTAATGCACAAGAAAAAAATTATCGGCGTGAATAGATTGATGGGTCAACGCGAAAATAACACATTAACTTGCCTAGCCCTAATCAATACATCATTGCCAAAAGAACTGACTAATTTTCTGTCAACTCTCACACTGACAGTGGCTCACACGCGGCCAGCAATAGATATTTTTTCATACTGATAAATCCTTTGTCTCTTCATGTCTTGTTATGGACAATGATCTCCAGTGATGATAACTGAACTTAAAAAAAGAAACTACCTGAAGACTTTGCACAATGAGTCACATCTGATCCTAATGCCGACACTCGTCTGGACCAAGGTCAGCTCTCTTTTTGCACTTTGGTGTATCAGTACAGCATTTATGGGGCCTCATAGTGTGATCTTTGTCTTGTGCATTTTCACTGACATTGCCACTTTGTTTCACTCTGACAGAGACCTCTTCTCTTGTCTTTTTTTCTGTCCTCATAAAATGAGCCATTCATCAGCAGCAGGAAGACTATCTTGGATCTACTTCTTTCATCTTGTTTTGTCACATTCGATTGCAAATCATGGCAAGGAGTTTTAGCTAACCAAATCAAGGTGCTTTTCCACCACATTTTCTCAAAACATTCTTCTTCTAACCTAAAATGACAGTCCACTAAGCATGGCTGGTCATGATCTGTCACAGAAAAAACAAAAAATGCTGTTGGCATCTTTGACCTGTCAAACAAGTGCATTTACATACCCCACTTTAAATCATCCCCTCCAAAACTGTTTTTAGCTGGTTGTGTTCAAACACAACCAGCCGAAAACATTTGTTTGTAAATTCCTAAGTGCCTCACTAGGTGTCCCTGTTGCTAAGGGATATGTATACTGGTGGAAAACTGCCTTGCGATGCCATGTCTGAATGAAACTCCAGTTTGTTGTGCAGTGCGGTGTATTCCATCAGACTTTTGTATAATTCACAATCCACATTTGTGTCCCTGTCATTGTGAATTGTTGCATCTCAAACAAAAGACAATGTTGTGAGCTTCAAGCTTCAGTTTTGACTAAGTGGTCCATGTTTTTAGATCAGTCTTCAGCTCAGTTTTCCTTCAGTTTGGTTTGTCTGGTTGTTGTTTGGTTTTTGAGAATCCGGTTTTCATCTTCAGGACAGTCGAATGTGAGTGAAGGACTTTCATTATACCAGTTGAGTTTGTTGTATATGCAGTGAAGTCTTAGGTACCACGCATTTAATTGCAGGAAACTGAAGATGATTCATAGAAAAGGTCGGCCAATATAACCCTCCCCCCCCTCCCCATTGAAATTCACCACCGTTGAGTTTATTAAATCTAGTAGTTTTGAGGATTAATGGTAAATTGAGACAAACAGCCTCCATATAATTATTGTTCAACGAGTTTGACTCATCATCTTCACCAAAGAGAGAAATGTTTTGGGGATTTTGACTCATTGAGGTTTTCCTGCGCTCATCGTAGCACGTCGTCATTCCTCTTCATCTCAACCGTGTCCCCTCACTCACTCACTCACTCACTCACTCACTCACTCACTCACTCACTCACTCATTCATCTTGTGAGTGTGTATTAGAGGAGGAGGATTTTGACTTTGGTGCTGTTAGTACAAAAAGCAATAGCTTACTCACTCACTCACTCACTCATCTTGTGAGTGTATATTAGAGGAGGAGGATTCTGACTTTTGTGCTGTTAGTACAAAAAGCAATAACTCACTCACTCACTCACTCACTCACTCACTCACTCACTCACTCACTCACTCACTCACTCATCCTGTGAGTGTGTATTAGAGGAGGAGGATTTTGACTTTGGTGCTGTCGAGTGCAAAAAGCAATAGCTTTCACTGAAAACAATAGTTTATTAAACATCCTATCAGTACTGATTAATTAACCAATTTTACAAGTCTGTCGACTTCTAAATCATAACTGTCACAAAGTCAATTTCTGTTGACAGTTCGGGATAGTTAGAAATGACCAGTTGATGTTTTTTTTTCCTAGAAGCGAAAATAAGAAGTCAGCAACGGACAGACAAACTAATTGTCTCTGTGTCTCAGCTGTGGGGAACCCAAGCCACTTCTTTATCAAACATTTCAAAAACTCCTCACCTCTCAGTTTTGTTTGCTTTCCATTGTTACAGACACCATCTCTGTATGACAAACAGGTACCGTAGTATGCCATGTCTTCAGTAGCTACAGTCTTTCACTGTTTCTTTTTCAGCTAGACTCAGTGTTTGTTTGTTTTGGGTTTTTTTTTAATGTTTTTAGTCAGCCTTTTTAATTGCCTCTGTCAGGAGTCCTGGAACAAAAGGTTTAAAATGTAACATCATGGAGTATGTTCTTTTTGCTTGTACACATTAGCCCTCATTTAAGGTGTTAAATTTTATGTTGGGTGTTTCAGAAAAGGTCTGTGGCAATCGTTCCATACTCTCAGGATTCTGATGATCCATCAGCTGACCAGATTAAGTAGCACAGTGAAAGATTTGTAAATGATGGCGGGCCTTTTCCCAATATGTGCAAGCTTGAATACAGCTGCTGTTTATTTCTATAGAGAGACTATTTGGCAGTGAAGACAAGCAGCATGATGGTTTCTGGAGGATATCGGAGCATGTCCTCGTCTCCATGGTTTCCTTCCATGTGGATAACGCAGAGTGTAGCTGTTGAAAATGTCCTGAACTTTGAATCCCCAATGAATTCAAAGCTGGTCAGCATGAAACTGAGCTGAATGATCATGTTGAGCAGCAATATGCCGCTGATCATTCAAACACTGTTGCAGGAAGTTTCTCAGGTAATTTATGGGGTTTGCTCCTTTCAAAGCATGCCTGCAGTATGAGACCTGGCCATGTATCACTGCAATAATGCATCGTGAGCCCATGCCACCTGCATTATGGTTAACATTTTGCTCGACTCCTTTATGACTTGTTCACTGCTGTTCAGAACTCCAATGTGTTTGACATTGATGTGTTGTATCTTTGTCAGGCCCGAGCAGCCAGCGGCATAAAAGGGCTGTTTCACAGAAACCCAAAGCAGTCTTCCCTGGACAGCCATGCTGTTGTACAGCACAGCCGTAAGCACCCGTTTGGTGCCCACCTCCTGCGCCGCACTGCCAGCGCACCCACAAAAGGCCAGCCCAAGATCAAGAAAGGCTTCCCAGAGATTGCCATCGACACCAAAGACTACAGCTCGGAGGGTGCAAGTG
The DNA here is from genome assembly GCA_032274765.1 of Malacoctenus tetranemus. Taxonomy (NCBI): domain Eukaryota; kingdom Metazoa; phylum Chordata; class Actinopteri; order Blenniiformes; family Labrisomidae; genus Malacoctenus; species Malacoctenus tetranemus. The sequence continues at coordinate 19,500,413 of JAUESF010000050.1, forward strand.
AAGACCGAGAGTCTGAGGATCAGGATAAGGCTTCTGCTGCCACTACGCATCAGTTCACGCCACCGCAACACCGCAACAGGGACTCACTCGTATCTCATCAAACCAAAAGCCCCTGGGACCACCCAGACACCAATGGGGCTTTTCACCCAGAGGTGGGCAAAGGTAAGAGCTCCCTTTTTGCTCAGGGCCGGCCGATGAGTGAGCCCCTAAAACGGGCCAGCAAGCTTCGCTTTCATGACCCGCTGGAAATGAAGCCAGGCGTATTCGCCCGTGTTGTGCTGAACAGCTCAGGCAGGGTGGGGATGTCCTCGAACTGCATCACGTGCATGACCGGCTCCAAGGAGAGCCCGGAAACAAAGAGGAAGAGTCATGAGGAGGAGAGGCAGGGGTGCAGCTCCCAGAAAGACAAGGAGAGGCGGGAAATAGTTAACTGCACCTCCTCAGTCAACAAGCCAATTCAGCCAGAAGCAGTTGCCAAGACGCAACCCCAAGCAGCCCCACCGGACTCACATGGGCCCCTCCCTAAACCCAATTCCTGCGTGGAGGCGCATTTTGAGTACTCCCCCCAGGCTTTTCTGCGGCCCATTTCCTTTCCAAGATCCAAAGCCAGGCAAACTCTTGCTATCCAGCATATCAGGCCCCAGTCCACCGCTTCACACAGGACTGGCGCCCGATCCTGGAGTGTTCCCCGTAAACGCTCCCCCAACACGGTCACCCCCATACCGAGCCTCAGCCCAGACTGCAAGACAAACCTCTGTTGGCAGCAGACACCACCAGCCAACTATGGAGCTGACTGCAGCTCCACGCTCACCTCGTTCACCAATGCTAAAGCCACTGAAGGCAGCTTCTTCACTGACAGCAGCAGCTGCGATAGCTTTGGCAGTCTGAGCAGCCTCGAGTCGCCTCCTATGCTGCCCCCGCGATCTGTCCTTGACAGCCGCAAGAGGGCTGTAGGCACCCTGCAGCGCGAGATGAACGCCCTGTTTGCCCAGAAAATGGAAGAATTGCGGCATAAGTCCCCCATGTTCTTCTCCGGTAAGAAGCTGAGATAGAATCAGTCTGAGAGGTTGTAGCTCAACTGAACCTCATCCACTGTAGACTGTAGACCTCAGTTGGCCTCTGTGTTTTTGAATAGCAGTTGTAATCTATGGGACATACAATCAGAGCCCCCCTCCCCCCACATGTTCCCGTGAGTAATACTCCTTGTTCCTCTGAATGTATTCCGTTAAGAAAATCTCCTGACTCATATTCACCTGAATCTTTTCCTCCAAACTGAATGTTATTTCTCTTACTCTTTCAAAACTTCCCTCCTGATTCTACAAGATGAGAAAAGTGGTAAGTTTTTGCACGGAAAACTGTGAAGGTTAAAATGTAACCAGTTTATTTGAACACACAAAAGCAAGTTCACACAGTGTTCAGTCAGCCCTTTGCGGTGAAGACTTTTTGGTGCCGACTTAAATCCATAAAACTCAATTGATCGCTGGAGCTTGTGATTTGTGAAACAATTTCAATGAAGCTAAAACTGATCAGGATGCTCACTCCTACCAAAACGCTGAGGCACCAGTGGAAAGCGCATGAGGTCACTTTTGAAACAAAATTAGGTTTTTGCAGCTTTACCCGTTGAACATCCTGCTCGTGCATTTGGATCAGCAAAAGCTAAGCTATGAATTTCTTAAAATCTCACAGAACTTCACTCAACTGATGTATGTTTGACAGATCATGGAAATGTAACATTGCTTTTGAATGTATTCTTGATTTTGTGTTGCTTCATTTTTAGTTTATTTCATTTTTTTCTTTGTTTCCCATTTCAACAGAATGAGGAAAATAACATTTTTTTTAACTCTTCCCAGCAACTAAATAATGGAAGGAGCCTTTTTTTTATTTGATGATGGTCAATTGGCTTAAAGTCAATAGACTTTAAGATTTTCTTTAAAATCATTTTTCTAATCGAAGTCAAACAAATTTGATCAAAAAATTCAACTCACCAAAGTTAGTTTGAGCAGAGTGAAGTTTTATTAAAGTTTGATAAATTCCTTCACTTTCTCCAAATAGATACCTAGGATGGCAGAGGGTTAAACACTCACATCCTCATCTTCACAAATTTACTTGTTCGCTGTCATTTTGATGTTCATGCTCCTTTGCTAATAATTAGTCAGATAAATCTTTGTTTACGCTGTAAAACCTTTTGAGTCGAGAAAAGCACAATAGTGGTACTCGTTGGTGGATGAATAACACCAGCTGGCCGACGACTCAACGACACCAGTTAACGTTTCCGCTCATGACACGTTTTTGGAAAAATCCCCCCCAAACAAACAGGCCTCAGTATCAGCCACCATCATCTCATCATGGGCTGGCTGCTTTGTTTCATCTGAATGAATCTTGTGGAACAGCCTCTGAAAGTTTAGATGACCTTTCTTGTTTTCGGTTTTCATGACAAGAACCGCTCAGCAATCTGGGAAGTCATTTGATGCTTGTGCGTTTTACTGTTTTTCAGTGACTCTCTCTCTCTCTCTCTCTCGCTCTCGCTCTCTCTTCCTGTGCTAGGCAAATGCTCTTACATCAATAAACTGTCTGGTTATGATGCTCTCTCTCTCCGTTCTATGAGCTCTGTCAGCTTACGACCTTGCCTTTTTTTTCCCTTCTGTCCAGTTTGTCTAAATTGCTTTTCCCCCCTCTCTGTCCCTTTTGCATGCTCTCTCTGTTCCTAGTGCAGAATTGAGGGGATGACCAGAGCCAGGTAAATCTCGCTGGATGCATGCAGCAATTACACCCTCTCATCCATCACTCACACCAGCATGCTTGTCACTCTCCATTTCTCTGGCCAGGGCTTCAGGCCAATATTTTTAACTCTTTACTAACCTAAAGTAACTAGAGCATCAGTAACTTGGACATCGTGTCAGCTGCGTCAGCCCACATCGCTGCCTTGGAGTTAAGAAACTCTTGATATGTACGTGTGGGAAACATTTTGTGTCATTTTCACTAGGTCACATTTCAGTGTTTGAGCCTGAATGGTGTTTCAAGCCTTTAAAGAGCATCCCTGAGCAAAATCTTGAGCTATAGGTAGTGACACAAAGACAGGTCTTGACACATGAAAAAGTCTTGTGTGATTAAAAAAAACAGACTGTAGAAATGCCTCTCATCACAGTAACAGCAGCATCTCAGCAGCAGGACGATAGAGACCTGAGAGATCACCACTCTCAGGCGGAGGAAATCACCCTGTAAAATAATCATCAGAACCTCTGGATGTTTTACATTATCTTTCAGCAACACGCAGGTGTGCACAGCTTTTTGCAAACTTGATTAAAAACAAAAACAAACTAAAATAGAGACAAATGATCCTTTGTTTTTATCTCAAGCTACCATTTGTAGCATCAGAACACCAGAATGTGCTTCTGTGTGTGATTTCAGTGGTTGGCTATAATCTGATCTTTTTTTGTGGGCTGAAGATGATGCCCCAAACAGACGCTACACACAGTGCTTCATGTGGAAAAAACACTTCTGGCAACTTACATATATCTACATCAGTCACCTTGGAACACATCGGAACATCTGATGCTTTCATAGGAATAACACAGCTTTAAAGAATTAACTACATCTAAATAGCAGCACAACAGTTTGCATGTCAAGACCTGTTACAGTGTTTTATCAGCTTTGTGGCTGATGTGAAATCTTCACAAGGCTTTCTGACGCCAAGTGATCACAATCTGACTGCTGGCAAAATTGCTTCTGCTAAAGTTTGGAGAAGGCTGAGGTGGTTCTTCGTTTTCATATATCTTTTACTCTACTATCATTTCATATCATCCACTATCTTTTACTCCACTGTCATTCACGGTGTTGCCTCCAACTAACCAACAGAGCTTGTTGAGATTTAGGAGAGAGAAACCGCAAGGTGAATTAAAGAAACCAGCCATGGGTTTGCTGCCTTTACACCTGGACTAAGGCTCTGATGAGTGGTTCAATCACACATGATCAATTGTCGAATGAAGATAATGTAATGTCATTCAGCACCTTTCCAGTTTGTATTCCGACTGTACATGCATATCTTTCTTTTGGCTCAGTAATGTTTCTGTGATCATACAAATGTGTCTTTAGACCTTAACTATGTTTATAGAAACACCCCAGTAAGTCTAACGCAGTGCTCCCACCTCTGTATACAAAGTAGCTCTGTTCTTTCTGAGAATCCACTTCTCATGCATTCTGACTGAATCCCTTCACTTTGCTTCATGACTATTTCTCTGTTGAGCTGTTTATCCCACATCACCCAGCAGGTCGTGCTACTTGCTGCAGGGTCACAGAACAAGGATAGTATACCAAAAAGGCTTGACGGCTACATTTGAAGTCACCTGATTGGATCACCGTGTGGGCTCAGGTTTGGGTTTTCAGGGGGAAATTATTTACTGAGGCCAGAAGTCTCAAGAAATATCTTTGCTGTGCTTCTCTCTGCAGACTGTTCTCCTGTACAAAGACCTACTGCTCCTCCTCCATTCCTTGCACTGAACCAAGAAGATACCACAAGCGTTTGGTCTGTCAGCTCGAACCCCACCCCAGAAGAGAGCCTGTCTTCACATCAATCCCCATTGACACCGCAGCACCCCCCAGCCACAGCAATGACCTCAGCCTTCCTACGCTCTACAGCTGGGATGGTGCAGTGTCTCACCAAGGTCAGCGGAGATCATAAGAATCTGTGGGGGTCATCAACGCCATTGCTCACAAACCCCCTGGGGAAAACTGGACGTTCACAGGGTCATCAGGAAATTCATGCTGATTTCTTAATGGAGCCTCTTTCATCCTCTAAGGACAATAAAGACGCCTTGAGAGAAGAGAAAAAGGATCCCGTAGAGGTGAAGTGTGACCCTGCAACCGGATTGTTTGTGGTGGCAGCATCAAGCAGAACGCCTGCAACCCCCTCAGCAGGAACAGCTAAGACCGGGAAAGCACTTTTCAGCCATCTGCCATCACACATACCAGTGAGAAGGACCAAAAGTGAAGGTCACGTTAGGGCAAATGTAGCCTCAGCTGGGCCTGCTCAGTCAGCAGCGCCTGAGGTCTGCATGGACGCTACTATTAACGACCGCCTGTGGAGCAAGCTGGAGCCCGGCAGTCACCACGACAGCATGTCCTCTTCCTCCAGCATTTCCTCGAACGACACCGTCATTGACCTGTCGCTTCCTAACCTGGCCAGGAAGAGCCTTGGCAGCATCCCCACGGCCGTAGGTGACCCACCATGGGTCCACTGTCACTGCTCCACCACCATCTCCCACGACACTCTGCGAGTCAGCAAGAGCAAGTCGAACCCCAACCTGCAGCAAAGCGACCGTTCCTCAGACGATCTCAAGCCTCGTCCACTGCAGCCCCCCGTGGATCTGCCCGGTCCCGGCAGGTTGACTGAGAGGAGGCACACCTGGAGCCGGCTCTTCATGGAAGGACTCAAGCAGTCCTTAACCAGTAAGCCATCACCTGCAGCTGGAACACCAACAACTCCATCCTCCATGTCCAAAAGCCTCGGGGACCTCACCTCCGACGACATTTCCTGCAACTTTGACAGCAAGTACCGCAGCATCAGCCGCAGCCTCATCCCCAGGTCAGCCAGAGACCACCTGCGTAAAGGCAGCTCGCAGAAGCATCAGCCGCGCAGCACGCTGACGGAGCAGCTTCGGAAGCTTACCGATGTGGAGCCACTGACTGCCGGCGACTTCACCCGGGACAGCAGGCCCAAAGAGTCACAGGAAGTGCCTGTGGATGAGACCCTGGTGCGAAGGACCTCATCGAGGAGCCAGAGCAGGGTCCGGTACATCGCAAACAGGGCCAAGAAGGCCCAGGAGAGGCAGAGACTGCAGGGCCTGGTCCAGGGCAGAAGCACCAGCTTTAGCCACTCAGGTGGAAGCATAGGCAGCGTGAGCAGTGCTAGCCCCATTGAGGAGCGGGGGAACCCCGAAGGTGCATGCAGCATGGTATGCAGTCCCTGCAGCAGCCTGGACCTGCTGAGTCAGCTCGCTGTCTTAGAATCTCCCCCTCCCCGCCAGTCCCCGTCCTCCCAGGACCCCGAAAACAATGAGGTGTTTTTCATGCTCAAACTCTAAGAAACCACCTGACTTGAAAAAAGAGCACCCAAAACACTAATTTGTTCCACATTTCTGTTTTTTCTCCCAAGGAAAAATGCTTCATATTCTGCAGAATCTCTCTCAGAACAAAATCTCATCACACTGGGTTGCACTGAATATGTAATGTACTTCTGCACCATAAATTTTCCTTTTTACCCCATGCACTCAGAGAGCAGTCATGAAGCAGTTCTTTGATAAAGTCCAGTTCTGTCATCTGTTTGCACCATATGTGTGATGATTGCCAGAATGTATTTAGTCAAATATACTGGTAGTTTTTATATGCTGTTTATGTTCATTATCTACTCTCATGTCTGAGTACTTCACTTGAGCAAACCGTAGCAATAGATTGCGACCACAGGCGGGGGGGTGAAACCGCCCTGTTGTTTTTATTTGATTTTAACGAGTCACTCTGACCGTACTTGACATCAAGGCATTATAAACCACTCGTCATCCACTAGCAATATTTAGACAACGATGGCATGGCACCATTTAAAGTTGTTGTACAGTTCGATGCTAAAAGTAGATCTGATCGCATAACTTTGCAGAAAAAAAAGGAAAAGAATTCCAGTCCTACAATGCAGGATGGACACTAGTTGTTTTTCCTTTGTGTATTGCTTCCGTTGTAATTTGAACAAGCTGCCAACATTTTTGCATTTTTGCTACTTTCCTGGTCTGTAGCATGTCACAGCACTGAGACCCCAAGCAATGGAGCAGTGGTAGACTGCATCATACCAACTTTAGCTCTTTCTATGTCGACTGCATGTCTTTTATGCACTGTAATGTCCTTGAGGCGATGCTCCATTTTACAAAGATTGTTTTTATAGAGAGATTTGGTAACGTTACTAGATTCTTTTGGGGTGTGGGATTTTTTTGGGGGGATGGGGGCATCCTGAGGTGGTCAAATAAGCATCATGTCCGAAACCTTGATGTGTTGTTATTGGTCTATGGTATGAAAAACAAAAAGCAAATGATCTGTATTGACGCACGTTTATTTGTCACCCTGCTGTACCGTTTATCCTGCAAGGCCAGCCCTTTGTGCAGAGTTTTAGAGACGATATTTGATTCAAATGATGTGTAATTCTGACATGAATAAATCTTGAGCAATTATTACTGTCTAAACCCGCGACTCCTTTCATTTCAGCTGCCTTGGTTGGGAGACAAAGACCAGGCTGCGAACACACTGGTTAGGCTGAGCCTGACAAAAGCTGACACGTTGAAGCCTTTAGCCTTTGTTTTGGCTGAGTTTGCTCGCTGCTCTAATTGTGGTCTCTTCTTGGGTCCATGTTTACCAGCCACCACCTCTCTCGACCTCCCTGACCAAGAAAAAAAAAAAAAACATGAGGCCCCCTCTCAGAAGGGAGACTGTTCCAGAACAAAAACCTGGGGACCAGGCAGGCACTCAAGGAGAGCAAAACAACTTTCTCTGCCTGCCTGCCTGCCTGCCTGTCTGTCTGTCTGTCTGTCTGTCTGTCTGTCTGTCTGTCTGTCTGTCTGTCTCTGTCTCTGTCTCTGTCTCTGTCTGTCTCTCTCTCTCTCTCTGTTTCTCTTGTATGATTTATATTCTTTGCATGAATTTTATTCATGTAATAAAATTCATACATCAAGCAACTCGTAAAACTAACAGAACCTTCCTTCCAAGTTCTTGCATGCTTTGGAGGACGCCAACAGGACTGTTCGGATCAGGTGGTCACACACTGCAAACACTGAACTGACCATTGTTCAAGCCCATGGAAGTCTGAAACATGCGTGCCCAGTGGGAGTCCGTACAGCCCCTCCATGTTTTCCCAGGACAATCCTATGTCAGTCAGTGTTTTGCTTATTACCAGGCCTGAATGTAACCAAAGCTGACGGCCACCTCCAGCGAGCTGTCGGACGCTGCCAGGCCTTTCTTCAGCTCTGTAAGACTTTGTGAAGTGTGACATGCTCATTTTAGGGCCTCTGCATCAGACACAGACACACGCGCACGCGCACAACAAAGACAGTTTCATTAGGATTCCCAGAAAACCACAGAGTCCCTCTTAAAGCCGTATTTATCCAGACAATTTGGCATGTCTTGGCCCCTCAACTGAAACCTCCAGGCCCCATCCTGCAATTCAGGCCTGAGAGAATGTGCTTTTGTCACACAGAATTAATCCGGTACCTCCTTTCAAGATGAAAGCACTGCTGCTTTTCACAACATTTGTGTGAATAAATCAATAGACTTTTTGAGCTAATGATGTAGGAGATTGCAACGCAGTTTTTCTTTTGGATTTAACACAGTACAATAATTTCACTTACAACAGGGTTTGTTATTTATAGAGCTATTGATCAATATTGTGGCTTATTGTGGCAAGTAAGTCGTTAAGTAGTAAATTGCGCTATCTTGTGAAAAATCCTACTTTTTTTCTTTTTTGCATGTCTTTAGCTTGCATCCACAGATGAGATGAAAACTGATCCACACGTACCTTAATGAGTTAATGCTGAAGGCTCTAGCTATTTGTAGAATACATGCTGTAGAGTAAAATGATCTCACCCAGTGGCTTGAACTGCAGTGATCCCATACAAAGCATTGTAGACAGAGAGTAGATAAATACTGTAAGTGGATTTACAAAAAATGCATTGATTTACACATCAGACAAATATATTGTAAATGCAAATGATAATGAAATGCACATCAAAGTTGAATACATTTCATTTCATTTATCCAATTTCCAATGGTTAACAATCCCAAACCGTGGGGGCAGTAGAAGTGTCCAGACTTCCAGATTGTTTCGTGACAGTTCTTTATATTTCAGGGAAACTTCCCAATCAACTCAGATTTGGATGAAACAATCCAAGCAGAAGCATTCACCTCTTCAAGTCACACTACGTCGATTCAGTTAAGTGAAGTGGGGGAAAATGTCCTTCTGGTTCACTAACATTTGGTATTAGATTTACAAGTAACTTCAAAGACATCCCAGGAACTTCTTTGCTGATAAAACTAAAAGGGTTTGTGTGGTTGAAATGCAAGAAAAAAGGGAAGCCACCTTCCAGAGTGGAAATGTTAAAAACACTCCCCTCTCATGTCACTTTCTGATCCAGAAGTGGGCACTCCTGGTCCTGTAGGATCGCAGTGCTACATGTTTTTAGAGCGTGCCTGCTCTGACATACCTCAATCCTCATACCTCAAACCTCCATTCAGAGTCATCATTATGCTCTGCTGGAAGCCTGCTAACAAACAGCTTGTTGCAATCACGTGTGCTAAAGCTGTGTGTCACATTGCCACCGAGCCATCTGGCATGCTCACGACATCAGTCAATCACAAAATTCAAAAGATTTTTTATCTCTGTCTGAATACATTTTTTTCCCACGAAATGCTTGTCAAAATGTGGAATTACAAGTTGAGAAACAACACCACACTGAAAACACTGCTCAACTAAAGGGCCAGGAAAACTACTCGGACATCTGAAGTCACAGAAATGTTTTCCCTCATCGAGATGTGATCCCCCACAGAGAAGCCCCCAATGACTAACAAATGTTGAAACCTCTTCGTCAGTGTGGATGTTCATGGGTGGAAACTGCTTTTGTAAACCAGAGTTCATGAACATTTGAGACGACAGAACATTAATGATGGCCTCACCTTTTAGCTCTGTCTCCTCTACCACAGTCTGATGCATTGATCCCATTGCTGCTGTTGCAGCGCTGATCCACCAGTCAATCTCACCTAATGGTACTTGTGCTTTCTTTCCTAAAGCTGGCCAGATGAAATGCTCTGCAAAACACTTCAGCCCCACAGTTGCAAGCCAAATCAAAGCACCAGTTGACTACTAACCATTATACTGGCAGAATTAAAAGTGGATTAGATAATGCACTACTTGGGAATGCAGATCATTCCTGTGTGTGCAGTGTTTACCCTAATCTGTTTTTGTTTCTTTGTGGGGGGTCATTTATGTTTTCTTGTCGATTTTACGTCATTTTTACCAAAAATCTTCGTTTTTTCCTGTCCCTGTTACGATGGTAGAGTTTGGTCTTTTTGGAATTGGAATTGTATTCAGACTGTTTTTTGTTTGTTTATTCCATTTACAACTGAATGTCCTTGTTTGGAACCTTTCCTCCCCCTCCCCCCCTCTGCCTCCTTCCACCCCCCTGCCCCCCCCTCACTCACACACACACGTCATACAGTGAGAAGCTTTTCCAGATGGAGTCTTACCGATTGTGGATCCACAGTCACTATGTTCTTGCTGTATTGAAAAACATGTTGACATTTGTGTCGGACTTTGTCAGATTTCCTCAGGAGAGGGACAAAATATATGGTCCCTGGGATGTGCAGTCCATCCAGCTGTGAACCCACTGTGCTTCCACTCCACACACACTCAAACCCTTCATTCTGCCTTGTGTAACCTCATAGCAGGCAGCTGTTAGATATCATAATAAATTAGACTTTTTTGGCCGACACTCAGTTCCTGGTTCTTCCTAGTATACGGACTGAAACAACTCTACAAATTCCCTTTTTGATATTCAATTTTTAAAACTTGAAGCCACAGTGAAGTTAAGCCAAACGGTGAAAACCCACACCAATACATTCTCCAACACTAACCACACTAACCTGCTTACCGTTGTGGAAAAAGATGCCACGTTTACCTCAGATATGCTTATGTTCTTCAGAACATGTGAAGTTTTGAAGCAAAGTTGAGCAAATGTGAACTCTGGAATTTGATCCAATCCGTCTGAAGCCGTCCAACAATCACAGGCTGGACCTCCCTTCATGCCCCCCCTCTTCTCCCTCTCTTTGCCTCCCCTTATAAACCCACACACCCACTGCTGTCATGCCCTACAACCACTGTGAATTTTCTTACGATTAACGTGGAGTCAACACCAAACAAGTTTCCCATCCGTGCTGCACCTGACCTGGTAAGAAGCATTGTCTTATCATTTTACATGGTGGACTGTGGAATTTGTCTTCATGTGCATGTTTATCCACATCTGTATTTGTACACAGTGACTTTACTTAAGTTGTGTTGTGTTCTCAGAATTATACACCATGAAAGCGTGTTTGACTTTGCTCCTATGCATGGCAGCTTTGACTCTGTGCATCCCAACTGCAGGTAATGTGCAAACGTTAGATTTTTTTTGACGCAAACAGAGGCACAAGGGGTTTTTTTTGGGTTCATGTACTGTTTGTTTTTTCCACCTGTCTTACTGGGTAGTGATGGTAAACCCGATTCTTTTTACTGACTCGAGTCTTCATGGGTCACTCGCCAAAGGATTTACGAGTCACTTGAGTCAGTGTGCAAATGCGCATCCGCAGTTGGTGCATACAACTCCGATCAACCCCTGGTCCTCAGAAATCAGTGCTTTGAAAGGGGAAATACTGCTCCATTTCATTTTGAATAAAAAGAGAAGAATCTGAAAACTTCAACAGTGGAACAATAATTTTTTCTGTCAAATTAAAACAAAAAAATTCAAATCATATAGCGCACAATGTTTGCATGCATGTAAAATTTCGATGAATTAAGTGTTAAACAACCCCAAAAAGTCGAGATTAATGCACTAGAATTGAGCTTTATCCTTAAAATAGACAGCAACGCTGCCTCAACACGTTTCTTTTTTTTTTTTATTATTAATCATTGGCATTGCGGACAAACATTACGTGCATGCACCAATCTATCCATCTGTCAGAGTCGGACTGAAAGTAAATGGGTGTGGGAGGGGTAGATCAGCGCGTGAGTCCATTGCTGCGGTGCTGGGGGGGGGGGTGGCTCTGGATAGTGAATGACGGTGGAGCTAAATATTTCGTATTTTGACCACCAACCACCTTTGCTGACAAAACCTAATGTGCACAGTGACTATTTTCACTATTTTCATAATGTGTTCAGTAAATAGTTTATCCCTACCATTCACTCAAGGAGGTAAACAGGTATGGCGGGTGAGACCATTGCTGCGGTGTAGGGAGAGTCACTGAGTAGTGAACAGTAGTGGAATGGGATAAACATGTTATGTTTAGTCTACGTATCATTCTTAGACTTATAAAGATGACTTTCAGCTCAATTACTGTATCATCAACCCCCCTCTTTGCAGGGTTGCCGGGATGAATGATTCTGCAGGCAGTGGCTCACTGGCAGACTGTCACTTGCACTTGCAGGCTGTATCACACTTGCGTGCAGGAAGAGGTGGATTTAAACAAAAAATAGAATTTCAGCGTTTTCCACAGGACTCATACAGTCAATAAATGTATATATTTATACAACTGTACTTAGAATAGCAGCCTGTCAGCAATGAAATGTTATCTGTTCTCTCCTTAGCAGCTCGTCAGTTAGCTGTAGCATGAATGAGTCAGTGAATGAGTTAATACAGACGATGACTCGTGAGTCCCGAGTCAGTGAAGTGAATCCTGAGTTTTGAATCAGTAGTTCATGACTCGCACATCACAATTACTGGGTGTAAAACACAGCTGCAAGCATCATGAAAAATGAGTCACAAAACAAGTTGAAGCACGGGAAGTGGTTTCAGAATCTGCATTGTCTTTAGAAGAAGCTCCAAAGGAACTAGACGATACAGGGTGCGTTCACACAGGTACTGTCAGCCCCTTTTTAGGGGGACCAATGTTTGTTTCCGAGGGTAAAAAATTGTTTTAATCAAAAGTAGAAACATGCCACTAAACTGGGAAACTCTGGTCCTCTACAATTTGTGGGACTTGATTGTCTCGCCAGCAAATGTAGTTCGTCTGCTCAGAGTTCGGTTGTCCAGTGCCGCAAAAAGTGGGAAAGAGACAGTTCGAAGAGCAGAAGCAGAATAACAGTGCTTTTCTGGGGAAGACAAACAGAACCAAGCATGCAAATCTGAATGAGCACAAGAAAACAAAACAGTTGAAAGCCTCTAATCGCATTTCATGAAAGCCGAGACCCATAGATTGCATGAATCCGCTGTTTCACTGCTCTGTGTTGTTATTGTTAAGAAGCCAGGGAAAGGGAGAGACTGCTGTTTGTGGTCGATGCCAACCAATCAAAAAGGGGAGTTTTCCTCTTTGCACATTGTTTTTTGCCTGTTGAGTGCTCGTTTTGTGCAGCAGGCCCCCTTACCAGGAGGCTGATCTGAAAGAGTAACATGTTCCAGGTTGTTGGGCCTCAGAAAAGTGCTGTGTGTGCATAGGTCAGACAAAACTGCACGAAAACCAAGTTTGGACTGTCCTGGTGTGAACGCACCCTTGGCCCCCTTTTGTCTGATGCTAATTGTCTTCCTCCAGTTCTTTTACAACTCTCAATTGCACATTATTAAGTTAAAGCTTGAGCCTTCAGCATATGACCTCATCAATGCTGGCCAGAGACACATGTCTGTTTAACTACAAGTAACACTGGATTAAGCCAGAATGTGTCTGGTTGAATAATGGCCAAACATAATTTGAATCAATGTAATTCTATGTTTCACTGGTAATGAAGTGCATTCTATTTACCCAGATTGATGTTCTGACCAAAGGTCTACCACACTGTAAATATACTTCATTGTTGGGTGTATTTCCCAATTAGTGATTAACACAACTGGTGAGATCACTTCTTGCCCCAGAGTACCCCCGTCTCTGTGAACTGTCTTCAGACCCAAAACCCAGCCTTTCTCTCTACGTGGGCCATGTTTGACTTGAGAGTGAGGGGCCACTTCCAAATCATTGCTCACATTTGACTTGCCCCCCCCCCCCCCACTCACAGCACCACCACCACCAGCCCAACTGGACTATTGGAATCCTATCAAAGCAACAGAGGGGTGCACCGTCCTCTATGGCAGAGTCTGATTTCTCACCAGTGGAGGGCCCAAAGCCTTGCTGTGTTGAAAAAAACACTGTGATAAATCAATTACCGTGGGAGAGGGTGGTAATGGGGGCTGTCTGAGCAGGCGGTGTCGTGACAGGCATCTCGGCAGCTCCTTCATCCTGCCATCCTCTCTAGAGGAGGCTGATGGAGTGTCACAGGCTTTGTGTGACCCAAGCAGGCTCATTTTTTTCACGGTATGAAATCATAAAGAACTTGCACCCCTGGCACCTCCGCTCATTTCTAATCCCACCCTCTTTATTTGAACAATCCTGGCAGGGCATGTTAGGGCTTCATAGACATGCTGAGAGAATTCTTCCAGCAGAAGGAAAACAACTGTGGATGTCATAAGTGCTGACACTGAATGGCTGAGGCTTCGCCCTCTTATCTGGTTACGACCACAGACAAATATTAACCCAGCAACCCCAGATTCAGTTAACCCATCAACAGTGTTGTTCAGCAAGCTTAGATTCGTGAGTTTTTATTTGGCTGAATGTAGTTGACAATGTAGTTTTCAAGTTGCTTATGTGTGCATGGTGGTCTGGTGAGATGTCTTCTGCTGTATTCCCAATGTAGTCTGGTCTCTGCACTCTGTGACCCTCAGATGGAAAAGGCACAATAATAAAGGAATCAACAAATTGTTATTTTTCTTTCCAAAACAACTCACACACTATACATCAAAAAAACAAAAAAAATATTCATTGAAGTTAAAAAAATAAAGGGAAAAAAGTGTACTCTCAAAATACAATCTGTACGTTAACATGCCGGTGGACAAACAAAATAAAATCGGATTATTGCCTCAATATGTTTTCAAAGCTAAACCACTTGTTGCTCAACTAACACTTATTTCATCCATAGGACAGACAAACAACAAATCTAATGTTTTCGTGAATTGTAGTGATGCTAAATTCCAACCTTTTCCCCTGGAAACTGAATTGATGTAAGGAAAGCAGAGCAGGGAAGTGCATCTTTGTTTTGGGTTTCCACTTTGACCTTTCACAAGCCCCCCCCCCCACACACACACACACACACACTTCTCCACCCAGGATGGAGCCACTCTCTCAGTTATCCTGAAAAACAACCAGCTACAAGATCACCATTGTCCTCTGCCAGCTCTTGGGCTTATTTACTGCTGTGGCTGAGAGAAAAAAGTCATGAAAGGGACTCGAGTCAACAGTCAACAGTCATTAGGCTTTCAGAAGCTGCTTCACATCAAAACCTTAAACCAAGCCACAGAGCAGTTGCAGAACAGAATCAGTCCAAGTCCTCTAATCGTGTGCTCATGCTTTATTATGCCCATGTGCTTGGATGTGAGAATCAAACATGTGTTGTTCTTTCTTCCTTTTCAGGTGCCAAGGAGTTATCAATCACCACCATAAAGGTATCCCTTCTCTCTTCCTGTCCTGGTTTTATGACACGATGCAGATGGGGCACAGGAGGCTTTTATTTTCTGCACTTTCAAAATAAAGACATTTATCAACTCTTATACATACTTCTGAAATAAGTTTTCTATTTTGTTTTGTAATTTACATTTAAAAAAGTTATAGAAAATGTTGTTGAAGAATTAAAATGACTTTTAATGTACATGATTGAAATAAAGTGGAATTGAACTAAAATAAATAAATTAAATAACAAGTACTACAGTAAAGAAATGATTCAGTCAGGCAAAGTTGAAGGTCAATGAAGTGAGCCTTTTTCTTTGCCACCAAAAATATGTGTCAATTTCCCAGGGATGTGAAATTGTACCACTTGTAGTCGGTGGATATAAATAACTTGTTCAAACATTTGTGAAATGTTGCTCAAAAATGCTGTGAATTACATGCAGTGGAAACAAAAGCTTTTACGTTCGTACTTGGTCTCCTACTCATTGTGTGGTCAACAAAGATACACAATCAGTGTTTTCCGGCTTCACTTCATTCCCCTGTTAAATCAGCAAGAGCCATATGTCATGGCCAAAGGCTCCGAGCTGGAGGGATACTGCATTGACCTGGTTGCAGAGCTTTCCAAGAAGCTGGGCTTTAACTACAAACTACACCTGGTGAAGGACAACAGATATGGAGTGATGGACACCAGTGGCAATTGGAACGGCATGATTGGCGAGGTCGTCAGAGGGGTGAGTCGGGGGACAGTGTTGTCATGCTCCTCCAGAAAATACAAATTTGACTGCCTGAGTGACTGTTTTTAAACAACTAAACCTTACGTCTCTTAGCAGGATTTCGCTAGTGAAATGAGACTTCCTTTTGCTTTCAATGCAGTCTTTGGGCCATCAAAATTTCAGTTCTCGTCTTACTATCATGTCTGATGGGAAAACAAACTTTTACATATGTGAAAGGAAAAAGTTGACTCACTTGTCGCCCAAGCTGAAGAGGTAGCTTGAAAGCTTTTCAGTGGCAAAATATCAGGAAAGGACGAGATCCGTCCTGATTCCTGCCGGAGTTTTTTGGGACCGGGCGGCACCCTCTCGGGCTGCCGCGTCCCAACAGCTGGTTGTTTTGTTACTGTCAGGTCCTGATGCAGTTTTTCCAGGCGAGACACAAATGAGACTGAGACTGATGATCAAATTGAACATAAGTGTGACAGTTTTACTATTGATTATCAAAAGTTAAAGTAAGTGGAATTTAAATCAGAAATCTGCTCAGGAGTCTAACATGTTTTCCCCCAAGAGGTCAACATGCAAGAGCCCCGTTTTTTCCAGTGTTGAAGGATAATATATTATTCTGGTTGGGCCATAAAGATCCTGCCTTCCCTAATGGATGTGTCATCTTAATGCCCATATTTGGTACAAAATGTGTAAAAGTGTCAGTTTTACTTGTGAGGTTTCCCAGGTCCACATTCTTCCTGTGTGTTTTGCCGTTGAGACACACAGGAGATACTGATTGTAAAAGCTCAAGCACTATGTGTTGTTTTGTGAAGCATGTAGGCCAGAAATTTATTCGTGATGAATTTCTCTAACAGTACTCAAACCTCTGGATGTGGTATGCCTGGCTTGGTTGACACACCTCTGTTGCATTGTAATGGGACAGTGTTTTGGAACCGGCTAGCCATGGTGGTCGTCACTCAGTTTAAGAAGAGGGAACCTCAGATCCAGGTGGAAAAATGTGGGTTCCCTCTCGATTTTTGGAACACTGGAATAGCTGTATACCCGGTGCAGGGTCCTTGAGGGATCAAGGCATTCAATCGTGTCCCATGTGGTGCTCTATGGCCCCCTGTTAAGGGCTGTGTGCAACCAGAGTGGGAGCTTGGTTCACATTAGTGGCAATAAGTCGGACCTGTTTTTGGTGCATATTGGCCACCAGCAGGGTTGTCTTTTGTTCACCACCTCTATGGACAGGACGTCTTGAGGCAGACAGGAGCCAGAGGGAGTCTAAGTTTGGGGACCACCGGATGTCATCTCTGCTATTTGCTGATGATGTTGTCTTGTTGGTACCCTCAAATCAGCACCTCTATATCTGAAGCCTTCACCAACTAGATAAAGGTGGTCTGTGCTCTCCAGGTTAGAGATGAGTTCCAGGCTCAGGTAGTCTAGTTTAAATATCTTGACTTAGTTTCTTACGAGTGAGGGTAGGGTAGGATTGGAATGAGAGATTGACAGACAGGTTTGTCCATCAGCAGCAGAGATGCAGTTGATGTAGCAGCCTGTTGTGGTGAAGAGGGAGCTGACCCAATAAGCAAAGTTTTGAAGTTACCGGTCCAGCTATGTTCTCATCACGCTGGAGGGATTATATCACCCAGCTGACCTGGGAACGCCTTGGTGCACCCCCAGAAGAGCTGGAGGAAGAACACAGGGAGAGGGATGTCTAGGCATCTGTGCTGAGACTGCTGCCACTGCGAAGTGGCACTGAGAGGCAGAAGAACACAGAGCTCATGAATGGATGGATAGATGAAGGCAAATGTTTTTAATGGCTGTTTGCAGTCTGATCGGACCGTTTTACAGGTTTTTCACATCATTGTGTGTGTGTGTGTGTGTGTGTGTGTGTGTGTGTGTGTGTGTGTGTGTGTGTGTGCGTGTGTGCGTTTGTGCACGCGCGCACGTGTGTGTCTGTGTCTGTGTGTGTGTGGTGCGTGCGTGCGTGTGTGTGTGTGTGTGTGTGTCCGTGGCCATCAGGAAGCTGACCTGGCTGTGGCCCCGCTGACTCTCACGGCAGTCAGAGAGCAGTTTGTGGACATGACGGCACCATTCATGCAGACGGGCATCAGCTTCATCCTGCACAAGGACATTGCTGCTGAGGAGAGTGCCTTCAGCCTGCTGGCACCCTTCTCCACCGACATGTGGGCCTGCGTCCTCGTAGCTTTCCTGCTAACAGGCCTCGCCATATTTATTGTATGCAGGTAGGCAGCCCCCCTCCTCCCAAAAAAAATCAAAGTCAATGTTTAGATGTAGTTTGTCTGCAGATGTGACCTAAAATCAACTGATCTTTTCAGTTCATTACAATGAGATCAAAATCTCCACCTGTAAAACCTCTGATGAACAACTCTTGCTAATTTAACCATTTATTAGAAGGAAGAACAGACTGTTTCATTTGAGAGCAGACAGCACCAACATGTGGAAAACATCTTCGAATGGACATGCTGTCCGTGTTAGCAGAGCATGAACATCGGGTCATTCTTGTGTTCACGCACGGACGTACAAACGCACGCACGCCCTATCTACTTACCCACCCATAGACCTACCTACCTACCTACCTACCTACTTACTTGAATATTTCTGCACCAGCCAGCTCGGTTCCCCCCAAGCACCTCCCACAACCCGACTTTGGAAAAAGCAGTATAGAAGATGGAAAGGTGGATGGAATGTTTCTGCTACAGATGGAGCTGCTGATCATTTTATGTTTTGTTTTACTGCAGGATCAGTCCAACTGAGTGGGCAGAGCCAGAAAGAGAGCAGCTTAGCTTCAGTTTGCTGCACAGCTTATGGTACATTACAGGAGCTTTGACCCTGCAAGGTAACACAGCAGCCTTCGAAACAGAAGCACAGGCACGAACGATACTGCTGCTTGCTGCATTTACCAGTGGTACTCTCATATTTCTTACAACATAATTTTACATTGAGATACGGACACATGGCAAATAATGATAGGGCATTTTGAAGTTCTGAATTATTTGCTCATTTAGAATGTGATGATAGAGACACATTTACTACTGTGTACAATAGATAGACGTTCTTTATGAGAACACAAAAAGTGGCTTTTTTTGCAAGCTGTCTGTCTTTCCCCTCATCAGTAACATTTTTTGGTCTTTCTCGCATTTGAAATAAATTTTCAGTAAAGCTGACATGAAGATGAGGTCAGTTGGGGAGTCTAAATGTCTTCTTACTGGTGTCAACACACATGTGTGTATGAGACTGTGTGCCTCGTCTTGTGTTTGGCCTGATGACCTGTTCTGCTACTGTCCTCACCGGCACCGCTGCACTCATCCCCCAGGTGCTGGTCCTCACCCTAAAGGTCTGCCGGGCCGTGTGGTCACTGTGGCCTGGTGGCTGTTCTCTGTGCTGCTGCTCGCCTCCTACTTTGGTAATTTCCACTCCATTCTGCACTCCAACAACAAACACTTCCACATCAAGAGCTTTGAGGACCTGGCTAACCAGGATGTGGTCGAATACGGCACTGTTGAAGGAGGATCTACCATGTCCTTCTTTAAGGCAAGACGCCCTCCTTTCTTCCAACGTAAGTGCAGAGTGGTGTCATAATTGTTGTGGTCATGTTCCCAGAATTCAAACAATCCCATCTACCGGCGCATGTACCAGCACATGGAGCGCAAGAAGAGTTATGTGGCAAACATGGAGGAGGGAGTCCGTCGCACTGAGGAGGGGAACTTTGCTTTCATTGGTGAGGCAGTTTCCCTGGACTTGGCAGTGGCTCGTCACTGTAAGCTGACCCGTTCCCAGGATGTCGTCACCATGAGGGCCTATACCATCGCAGCACCTCTGGGTGAGTTCCTTCAGCACAGTTTCCTTCCTCAAACAAAGCAAGCGTCACTCACCAGAGCCTCACTCACACCCTGTCGTACATAGTACCAAGGGTGGTTCCTCCTGAGCAAATTGGTGAAACTGTAGTTGAGACTTGTGCAACACGTTTATTATTGTATGGCTGCAAAGTGACGATAAAGGCTTTTAGTACTGTACCTGCAAATTCTAACGGTCTTGCTGAGCAACACTCTGAAGCACTTTTCTGACGTCTCAAATGCAGCTGGAGATCTGTGAGGTTTCTTGTTATCTGCCCACGTTCAAATAATAGCAGTCGATAGGGCCCGGGACAAAAACGTCCATAAAAGTCC
>JAUESF010000050.1:19547771-19559758 GCA_032274765.1 Malacoctenus tetranemus
CACGCACACAGAGCACCCCCAAACAGAAGGGAGACAGAGTAAGGTACACGAGACAAACACTTTCCACACCCCTATTAGCACCAGGTCCAGTGGACCCAAACACCCTGAATTACATACACAGGGTTTTTGGGGGTGTACAGTGTGTGGTCATCGAAAATGTGTTCTGATATATGTAGTAGAGTAAAACTCTGCCCCTCATGTGTTGTAATTGGAAAAGGCCATGTGTTCAGTGTGGCTGATGTGTTGGGACTGTTACCATATATGTTCCACTTGTGTTTTGTTAACTGACCACAGTGGGTTAATGAAGTTCAAACGAACAAAAATAGTTATGAAAAATCTTGCTTCATTTGTAAATTTGCTTTTTTAAAATTCATATATTGATTATATCTGTATTTTTTCTTTTTGTACTGCATTTAATTAAAAAACAAACAAAAAACGAGTCACACATTAATTCAGAAAAGTGATCTAACAGAGGCAAAGGGCAAATATTTAGCACATATGCTGTTCAAATGTCTTGTAATAGACATGAAGTAAACATATGTTGAGTATTTTAACATAAAATTGTTTGATTGTGTTGATTTGAAAACCCAAAAATGCAACGGGTCCACCAGACCCGGGAACACTGGCTGAGTAACAAAAATGTTAACACCTCACAAGGGTTAACGTGACCCCAAATCTGTGACGTCACTATTCCCACTTTCATCCAAATATGGTCACTTGGACTCATTTTAAAGACAACTCATGAGGAATAAAGTGAGTATTATTTGAATAAAATACTTGGTCTGTACTCTCTTGGTTGGAGAGGAGTTTCTGCCTCGAGTGGAAGAGCGATTACCTTGGGTTCTTGTATACCAGCGAGAGGATGCGACAGTGCAGCACTGATGTGGTCTGTGTAGCAGTCTTTGATCATGTTTCACCCTCATTAGGTGCCGTTTTATTTTAAAGGATATTGAAACTAAACGCTGAATATAAAATTCAGTGCATGAACACACATTTATATTTTATCGAACTTTTTACAAAATCATTTTTCCCAAGACTTATTATGAGGAGCCTACTGATTTTTTAAAGATATTTTGAAAAGCTTCACGTACTCCCTGCAGTACCTCCACGTACCCCCAGGGGTACCATTATACTATAGCAGGGGTTCTCAAAGTATGAAGGGGTGAGCCCCCCTCCAAGTAGCACAATGCCTGCTGTGCCCCTCCCCCCCCATAATCAACCCACACACAAACAAATGCCACTACAAAACACCTTCTAATTGCTTCTAATTGGGCTCTGTTTGGGGCCTGCTGGTCTGATTGACCTCCAAGAAACAGTTATTAGAGCACAAGCACTTCTAAAGTCTGGAGTTTGCAAGAATATGTCAGAAAAGCACTGAATCAGTTCAATTATGACTAATAAACATACAACTAAAAATTAATAGGCACCATCCACTAAATGGCACAAATGTTTGTGAAATAGAGATAATGGGTTGAGACACGTTGCAACACGCAATGGCAGACATGCAACGGCTGTGGATTCACTGACACTCGGTCTGTGGGATACAATCCAGCGCGGTGGCCAGATGACGTTCCACAGTCCTAGTGGCCGTTTGGAGCGCAGGGGCCAGCCTGGGTGTGAATGGACCGAACTGCACCACTGAGCTTTTTGGAGGACAGACCTGTGCAGAGGGCAAACACGATCCCCCCCGCTCGACACCATCACCGTCCCCTGAAGGAGGAGGGTAAATCCTGCCTAAATAAGGACATGATGTCTTCCAGAGACCCCCCCCCCCCCCCACCAGGAACGCTGTGGCTGCACGCGACACTCGTTGCAGGTTTTTTCTTTTTTTTTTTTTCAACCCTCTTTCCAGATTTGGGTCCATGCAGACATTTGTTTCTCGGACACCGTACAAACATTGTGAAGACGCAGACGACTCGGCTGTTAGACTGACAGAAAATACTTTATTGAATATCAAAACACTGTCTTACAATCACTTGTAAAGCCTTGGAAAGCCTTGGAAAGATTCATGTTTTTGTTCAGAAGTGGTGATCAGGCACGTAAGCAGGCTGAGGCTGAGGGGATGGGGGGGGGCATTGAGCTGAACGAGCGGGGGCGGTGAGATACTGTGAGATACAAGAGAGAGCAGAAAACAGAGACGTTCTGTTTTTTTTTTGGTCATCGGATTTTACAGAACGCGACAAAGCGTCGGAGTCCTCTCCTTCTTCGGGCCCCTTCATCCAGCACAACTTTAGAAAGCTTCCCTTTTTTTTCCAAACCCTTCACTTCAATGTAAAAAGTCCTACACTCTGACGGCGAGCTGCTGCCACGGAGGGCACTGCACGTCACACCCGCGTTCCTCTGAGCCAGAGCTTATCTGGAACACCTGAAGGCTTGCAGGGCACATCGAGGCGCCACTCGGGGAGGGGGGTGGGGGAGGTGGGGGGGTGGGGTGGGATGCTCGCGCAGAAAGCAGCGGTCCGTGGGGGCAAAGCTCCACCTTTTTGATCGCGCTCGCAGCAGCTAACAACCGGGGTTAGTCAAAGAGCATCAGTATATGCTCGAGAGCCAGTGCACAACTGTTACTGGGGTAACGACATCGCAAAAACTCCACACGTGCGAGCAACCAAGCAGCCGACCGTCGCATGAGCAATTCAGGCTCTCGTATACACAACAGCACGTAAGCGTCACACTAAAGAGAAGAAGAAGAAGAACGATGAGAGGCTTAAAACGGCTTGTGGACGACATACAAATTGCCCGATATTTGCACCGTTTATCGACGACAAAAGCGGAAGTCTGTCAAATGTTGAGATCCGAGTCAAAACATCGGGCACGGAGGGAAGCGTCGAGATCATTTTTGGGAAAGCATCGCTCTCATAAAAGAAACGACGAGAAGCAGTAGGAAGTAATTTGATGTTTTTCTTGAAATGTGTCGACCGCAGTCGAAAGAGTCGGCTGTTAAAATGACATTTGACACACAAAACAGCGAAACAATGTTAGCAATTGAAAATTTAACAATGAAAATGGAACTCTGGGAATACATTTCAGCTTCCGCTGCAACATTTGACCATTAATCCCTACCATGACGGTCTCGTGTGTCGTTCGTCTTTGCTCGGGCTCTAACGTCCTCTGACCTTCCGTGGCGGTATTGCTGACCCTTTGTAAATCCTCTGGTTGTGTAAACACTTAATTTATCCCCAATCCATATACAGCATTTATGCAAAGAGCAGCTCCTCCAGTGTAAACCTTCAATTCAAAAGCATGGGCCAAAGATCTACTGCAATGCTACGCTAAAGCTCAAGCCCGACAGCTACGCTTCGGTGAGACGGGAACCACTAATGTCCACTTTATGGCTGAAAATGGAACTCTGCCTAAGGCACGCTTGGCTAAGAACTTACAGTATTTCAAAAAGAGGTGCATCTTTCTATTCGCAAAGTAAACTGAAAGATGTGACTGACGGGAAGAACGAGAGAAGCTCGCTCCTCGCAGGTGAAGGTTGTTTGGGAATCGACGGACTCGGTTTTACTCGAGTCGTTCTGAGCTACTGAGAGACGTGGGAAGGACACGGGAGCTGTAAACAACATCAGGCTGGTTTTGGAGACCGGATCTCAGTTGCTTTGAACAGTGGTGTATGCGCGAGGGGTCGTGGAGCAGTGGTTCTTAGACAGTGATGTGGTAGGGGCTCCCGGGGATGTGCTCGTCCCCCCACTTGACCACCAGGATGTACTCTCCCTTGTCTTTGAGCTGGTAGCTGACGTTGTACTGGCGGCTGCCCAAGTGCTTCACCAGGATCTCCTCACAGGGCACCTTCGGACCGTCCACGCCGACCAGTAGCATGTTGCGACCTGTGGGGCCAGAGGCATCTGAATGTTAGCGCGGTGCTGCTGCCGCCTGGTCCAACCGCGTCGGAGCTGAAGCTCTGCTCCCTTTGCACCAAACGTGCACATCTTTGACCACAGTCCTTTCTACAGCACTGGAACCCATATGGTTGACTTCATTACATGCACATTCACAGTCACAAATGCATGTGCCAGCTTTGCTTGTGTTCTAGTTCAGACCTAATTAATTGAATGGTATTGATTCATTAAAAAAAATTACTTCATTTAAAGGACTCGTTGCAAGATTGTGGTAGAACTCTTGTTTGTTCCTGCATGATTCATTATGGGCTGGTTGATGGAGGCAGCACTCAATTCCATAGCTTCCTATTTTATGTTATGTATCACAGGGGTTTTCAAAGTATGAAAGGGTGAGCCCCCCTCCAAGGACCACAATGCCTGCTGCGCCCCCCCCCACACACACACACACTTTATCTGAATGCAATTGAACACATGAACATTTTAAAACATTTCCTCCAATTTTAATTATTTTATCAGGGCCTTTGTATGGCAAATACGCCCTTTTTTCATTTTTCCGCGCCTCCCCTAAAGTGCTCTGGCGCCCCCTAGGGGAGGTGCGCCTCACACTTTGAAAACCGCCGATTTATCACATTAGTACCGATTCTTCCACATGAAACTGAAGTAGCTCGTTTCAGACCCCAGATTTCAGTGATTCTCAAAGTTCATTGGTTCATGTTAATTGATTAAATAATGGTTTAATCACTAAACAAGTATGAGTACTGTTTCTTCCCACCAGTACCATCACATTCTATTCAAGTGAACTGTGCATCGGTTGGAACCACCACAATCAATATATTGAGAACATGAAATACTTGAATGACATACTAATGCCTTTGTCGTGAGCACAGCTTGTCCGACACGTTCATATTGGGACGGCGGCATCCAGCCAACGACACGCACCTGCTTTGCTGCAGTCCACGCTGAAGTTGTTCTTCTGACCAATGAAACCCTTGGTCAGGCCCAGGCCCTTAGCCACCACCTTGCTGGCGTCCGACTGGGTGGGAGCGGCCTGCTGGGAGCAGCTGATGGCGCGGGTCACAGGATCCACCATGACGGAGGAGGTTTCGTGCATGCTGTGGCTGGACACGAGCTTAGAACCTGGAAGGTGGAGCAAAGATTGACATCAATTCATGTTCTAAGTCCCACTAGAAGTGTAGCTGAAACGGTTGAGGGGAAAAAGGTGATAAAGGAGGCGA
Organism: Malacoctenus tetranemus; assembly: GCA_032274765.1. NCBI lineage: Eukaryota > Metazoa > Chordata > Actinopteri > Blenniiformes > Labrisomidae > Malacoctenus > Malacoctenus tetranemus. Next base: position 19,552,843 of record JAUESF010000050.1, read on the forward strand.
ACTTTCTTTGCTGTGATGTTGATAGTTACTATGATCACCTCCAGTGTGCAGCTGTCCAAAGGTCAAAGACAAGAAAATGCTCCTCACCAGTGATTTTAACCTTGAAGGGGCTTCCCACAATGTGGTAGGGACCGCCATATTTGATGGAGATGAGATAGTTGCCTGGTGCCATGGGGGTGTATGTAACTCTGTAGCCCTCAGGACACTCCACGCAGTCCATCTTCACCTTGGACGGCCCATCGATGGTCACGGCTAAAGCCCCGGGGCCAGCGTTGCTCGTGTTCACCACAAAGTCACAAGCCGTTCCTGGAGACAAACGCGACAGAGTCAGAAGAACCGAGGCGCTGCCAAGGAAAGACTCGTGCGGGACGTCATTTCCCTCGCCCGTGTCGAGGAGGACTCCCTTTTACTACCTGTGGTGCCTCCCTCAAGTCCCGGCCCGTAGGCCGACACCATTCCCGGGTCTCCAGCCTGACCCGTCTCTCCGACTCGGATCTTAAACGGGCTTCCAGGAATGTGGCTTCCGTTGAACTTGACGTCGATCAGATACAGGCCGTTCTCTCTGGGGATGAACCGCACTGCGTATTTGTCTGGATGGAGGAAAGAGCGGGCGTCAGTCTCCTTTGGTTCAGCAGTCGGTCAGCGTGAGGGGGAGGGGGGGGCGCTCGGATGACGAACGCGAACCTTGGTCGATCTCTGTGACGCAGCACTCCTCCAGCGCTCCAGAGGGGCTGTGGACCTTCGCGTCGATCACGCCCTTCGCCCCGTTGAGGCTGACGGCGAATGATGCCGGCTGGTTCACCTTCAAACCTGACTCCTGCTCAAACACACACTCGCGCAATCAAATACCGGCGCCAACGCTCTGCTGATCGCAGTCCAGGTTGATACCGACAGCACTTAACATCTCTGGATGAAATTCTCCACAAAAGAGCAATGAATTAATGAGTCAAGGACATAGCAGCAGGTAGTTTTGCATGTCCCGCCTTGTTGCGACACCACTCGCCAACACAAGGTGTAAGGGTGAGTCATTGGAGGGCCTCTGCTAGACAGGAGCCAATAGGGAGCAACAGATGCTTGTAAGTGCAAGCTGTCAAAACTGTCAGAACAGGACCGATAACGTGACTCAGCACTGCCACCTAGTGGAAGAAGATTTTGTCACAAGAAGGAGCTCAGGTGTCACACTCTTCAGTGTTAAGAATGTCAGGGGGTTATAATCAGCTTACCTGGGGGCTGCTAACAGGGCTAAAGAGGAGGGCTGAGAAAAGAGTGAAGAAAAGGCAAGTTTTTGTGCCTGAAAACTAGAGAGAGAAGATGTTCAGAGTGAGTCGGCGTCAAATTCCTGCCGCTTGAAACGGAGTCTGCTTCTTTGTTCATCTGCGCTTGTGTAAAAGACGCTTAGTGAACAAACAAATCCGTTTCCCCTGATGTGCCCGTGCCCGCGAGTGTGAAACAGAAGCGGAGTCGAAAAAGCAAAGTCAGAAATCAGCCCGTGTCAGACCTCTTTAACCCTTTAGAGCCCTGGAACGCTTGGAGGGGAAGCAGGCTGTTGGGAGCCTTTAGAATGAAGCACGAGAAACACACACAGTCCTCTGGTAGCCCAGGAGCCGTCGACACTGCCAAACACTGCAGCAGCAGCTGACCGCATCTGCCATCTCTGAGCCTGAATAACTCACCCTGCTAATTGTTCACTGCGGGTGGGAACGATACGTGCAAAAGACACCAGTCGCACCCTCAACCTCAAATCTCTTCAAGGACAAGAGACGCACAGGTGGATTCTTCATATGGTTGCTCAAGAGTTACACTAGAAGTTGCTGCTGCAGTGCAGGCAGTGTTTTGTAGCTTGGCGTGCGCGCGCACACGGACATGTGTGTGCGTCTCAGAGCCTCACCTGAAGACTGGCAACAGTGAGGCGACGGGCGTCGTCCGACGGCGACGCCACGGGGACGATGAAGGGGCTGTCGGGGATGTGCTCGTCGTTGAAACGGATGGACACCTCGTAGTCACCTGCACCGGGGGGGGCAAAACGCAAGTCAGCCAAACTGGCACACACACACACACGCACACACACACACACGACGGTCACGTATCCAAGCATTTCTCTCCATCTGCTTGGGATGGCGTCCTACTTCATAAAGAGACTGTTGCTTCATCCAGCAATGGACAGTTTACAGTCACTCATCAACCTGATGCACGTGATGTAGAAAGAAACCACAATCGAAACGGTGTGGTGTGCATTGTGTGCCGGGGCCCCCCCCTGTACTTGGATACCCAGAGGCAGCACCATGTGTGAGGATACTGTTCTTCCTCAGGAACAGGGAGCTGCTCTGATGGATGGAGCCAACAGTGCCCGCAGAGTCTGTCAGAAGCAGCAAAGACTGGAGACTGGGAGCACAGTTCACCTTTGAGCAACACAGCGACCCCTGATCATGCACAGCAAGCTACAACGGAGCCCTTTGAGTCAAAGCATCCTGTGTGTGGGACTATGCTGTTCACAGACACTGTCCATTCAATGCGACTTTTGCTAAGAAGAATCACACAGAATGGTCGAAGCCCCAAAAACGGCAGGTGTAATTGACTCAATATAGACTTATAGGGGGCCGCATACAAATGCACAACACACCTCTCAGATTCTCATTGTCGACATATTACATTTATGCTTTACTTTCTATTGTTTTATCGCGCAGCATTATGACAAATGCATGCAAGTATGCGAGTGTAACTTGATGAACTGTGAACGGTTGATGGAGGTTGAATTCTTGTTGACCACATAATCATGTTATTTTTTGCAAAAGTCCCATTTCTTTCAAAATTTCACATCTGATTCACTAAAGTGGGACAAGCTCCCCTGGGTGTCCAGACGTTCAGGTGTCTATTTAAATGAGGCGGAACAAGAGGGACCATCGTGTTCTACAAGCGGATGCAGCTTCCCGTGCCGCTACGCTCACCGGGTTCCTGCACAATGTAAGACACTCCACTGGAGCCGTCCTTGCGGTCTTCAAAGACAATTTCGGCTTTGCTGGGGCCCTCCACAGCAATGCTGAGACCCCCGGCTCCAGCTTCCCTCGTCCAGATGCTGAATTCAGCTACACACAAGAGAAAGACAAAGCTAAGTCAGGTGCACCGTGTCACAGTAGCCAGATGTGGGCTGGCTATCAACACTCTTGACTGAAGCGTTGCGCTGACCTGGGACTCCTGCCTCTGCTCTCTCAAGCCCCGGCCCTCCGGCGCGCACCTTGTGAGCCCCGCCCTCTCCCAGGGGCCCGACCGTGAACTGGAAGGGGCTCCCAGGCACGTGCACGCCGTTGTACTTGACGCACACAGTGTGGACGCCCGTCTCGGTGGGGACGAATCGGATGCAGTAGGTGTTGTTCTCGCCCTCCATGATGTCGGCCTTGTGAACCTGGCCAGAGGGGCTGGTCACCTGAGCCGTCATGTCTGCTATGCTGATCTCTGTGGACACACAACAACAACAACATGCACTGACTTTCCACAAGAGCAGGCCGTTAAAGAGCCAGGGTGTTAGGGTGGGTTTCCATGGTCACCTGGGATCTTGAGACTGAGATCGCACTGACTGCCCACGTTGGCAACTGACGCTGCTCTCCTCTTCCTGGTGATGCTCTCCTTCATCCTGCCTTCTCCCGTTACCTTCACTGTGTACGCACTCCCTGTACACACACACACACACACACGATTCACTGAATCAGTTCAGTTGTTCAGACAAGTTGATGCCTCCCTCTGAGAACCTCCACTGCTTCATGATGAGCACCTGGCACGTGTTGGTCAGCAAACTTGATGTTGATGATGTAGTTCCCTGGCTCAGTGGGGCAGTAGGTGACCTTGCAGGTGCCGTCCTCCTGGTCTTCAGTGTTTATGTCCACTTTGCTGGGTCCTTCAATGGACAAGCTCAGACCACCGTAGCCTGTTGGGGGGGGGGACCACAAAATGCATGTTGGACGAATACAGAACAGAGGGTAACAGAGAAAGACGATCCCCATGACAAGGGTTTCATGCACTTGCTGCGCCCTCTGTTGTTCACTGTCGTGTTCGGTTATGTACTCAAAGCACCCTCTTGTGGTGGAGAGTGGTTTTACAAACCAGAACATCAGAAAAAAAAAGCTGGAATTACCCATTTTATCCCGATATATCAAAGGATCATGACGCGCATACCTGCATCACGAGTGTCAATGATGAATTCAGCGGGCTCGAAGGTCCTGGCCTCGCTCAGGCCCTGGCCGCTCACTCGCACCCGGCTGGCATCGCCGATCTCCGACTGGCTGATCATGACTGAGATGGGGCTGCTCGGAATGTGACGACCGTTCTTCTTGATGTTCACGAGGTGCTCGCCGATCTCCTTGGGGACGAATGAGATCCCTGTGAATTGCAGAGGGGAGGAGTGGTCATTATTCTAGGGCCCCACCAACGAGGACATTTTTTTTTTCCCCCTGGCTTACATCAGGAACACTCACCGACATGTCCGTTGCGCAGCATCTTGAGCAGGCAGGGCTCCTCGCGGCCAGAGGGCGTCGTGAGGGAGGCGGTCAGCTGACTGAGGTCCAGCTCGCCGATGTCCAGTGGGATGTCTGCAGCTGAGCCCACTTTCAGATGGGACATCCTCATGGAGTCATCACCTTGATAGACGGCAGTGAAAAGCGATCAACCTCATCGTCCCTCCAGGTTAAACATGCGCATAGTCACGAGTGCTCACAAGTTATGCTGTAAAGAGCTTCATTGTACGAGCATAACACCTCGAATCAATGGTTGCCAGACAGGCGGAGGCATAATACTGTTGTGACCACCGTTCTCTTCAGCCAGTGGGTGAGGTTGTCGTGACAGTTACCTGTAATCCTGGCCGAAAAGGGACTGCCTGGAATGTGCTTGTCATTGTATTTGACCAGGATGCTGTAGTCTCCTGGCAGGACCGGAAGGTAGGACACAGTGCAGGTTCCATCCTGGTTGTCGACGCAGCTGATGTCAGCCTTGGAGGGACCCTCAATGGCCAAGGACAGACCACCTGTAGGGATATGACACAATGACTCCTTCAAGCACATCGCCCTGCTTTCAGTGCCTGCGAAGGTGAAGGAGTGCGGGACTCTTTTTTTTCATGCTACATGCATTGCTTGTAAATGGATGGCAGGTCATTATGTCACCATGTGGCTCCAAACGTACCCTCTCCTGCGTCTTTGGTGTACACCGTGAAGACGGCGGGCTTGTTGACGGTGCCGTGGATGAGGCCTGGGCCATACGCACTGACATTGCCGCTGTTCATGTAGTCCACGTAGAACTGCAAGGGGCTTCCTGCGAGGGCAAAACCACAAGGACCACCACTTTGTTGTACATCGGCGCCACTGACCACAATAGAAGCTGAACGGCTGGGAAACGATTTTTGGAGGGTGTTTGTTTTCACTATGTGGAAGTTTGTTCAAGTGTTGCCAGCACAGCTCGAACCCCCCTTTTTCAACAGGAAATGCAATTATTATCTCGTAATCCACGCTACTTCGAGCGACGTCATAGCGAATGAACCAGAACAGAGGCAGGGCTGCAGCCACGTAACCGGCGCAGGCTTTGGCGCGTACCTGGGATGTGGATGCCGTCGTATTTGATGTCCATCTCGTGCAGACCGGCTTCCGTGGGAGCGTACTTGACGGTGACCGTGCCGTCCTTGTTGTCGGTGATGTTGGGTTTGGCCACTTTGCCTGAAGGCATTCTGACTTCACCTGAGGGACAGAGTCAGACACAACCAGCGATGTGAGAGGAACCGTGTCAGGATCACTTGGCAAAAATAACCACTAAATTTCGTTTGGTGACTGAATGATGGTGATGATGTAAACTTGGTGCTACCTGTGATTTCACCCTTCTGAATGGTGAATGGGATGACCAGGTCGAACGGTCGAAGCCCTGCCACGTCCAGGCCGTTCAGTCCCATTGGTCGGTCGGTCGCCTAGGAGACAAAAAGGGCAGGTGATGAGACTGTTTGCAGATGGCCACACGGTTTACCCAGCACCAAACAAGGGAATGCAGGACGAGACAGCCAGGACATGAAATGACGATCGAGGCGACAATGGTGATCATGAGTTGAGATGATGGCACTGAAACAAACTGCGAGACAGGATGAGATGAGGAACAACAAAAGAGAAGGTGGAAAAGCACGGGGAGGTTCAGAGGGAAGTGGGAGCAGCTGCCATGCCCCCCACACCGGGCCACTGCTAGAATGGATGCTTCTGTCTAACAAGCAAGTTTGACATAAAGCAGTAAACAAGAGGGGCTGCACAACCACCTGAATGTTTACTTTAAAGGAATAGTTCACCCAAAGAATGACATGCCTTCATTGTCTACTCACCCCCATGCTGAACAACACTCTGAAGCACTTTTCTGACGTCTCAAATGCAGCTGGAGATCTTTCAGGTTTCTTGTTTTCTGCCCACATTCAGGTCAACCGGGCCCGAGACAAAAACGTCCATAAAAGTCCACAAAAAGCGTCTGCTGAGCCGATAATGCAAGCATAGAAGAAGAACTCCCACTGTTTGTGTTTACATTCTGCAGTGAGCCAGACTAGCACAAGGTTAGCGTCTCTCAGAGTTGGAAAAAGCTGCTGATTAGTCATTTTCACTGTGAAATTAAGAAGACGGTTCGAGTGTGTTCCTTATTGGAACAGCGGACTCTTGAACGCTCCCTCTCAGCTGGTGACGTCTGCCGCGGTGTCCGGTAGTGTCGTGAACTCGCAGGAGCGCAGTTATTTACAGCTGTTTAGGCTCTAAAAACATTCTAAATGATTTCCTTTCGAGTCAATTATGAACAGTACCCACTCAGGACACTTGGATTACATTGGACGAGCAGTATGAAGGAATACTGACACGTTTTTGTGGACTTTTATGGACGTTTTTGTACCGGGCCCTATCGACCGCTATTATTTGAACGT
>JAUESF010000050.1:19615755-19631776 GCA_032274765.1 Malacoctenus tetranemus
AGCTGCATTTGAGACGTCAGAAAAGTGCTTCAGAGTGTTGTTCAGCATGGGGGTGAATAGAAAATGAAGGTACATCACTGTTTGGGTGTATTATTCCTTAAAGTGATGGAGGTGAGCAGTGTGAGGCAGTCTGCAACACCTTGGTCTGTCCGTGTGTCTCAAACCAAGGCAGGTGCTTCAGAAACTGTCGATGGTGAAAGGTAAAAAAAAATGGAGGAGATTTTCAAAAAAGCACAGAAATGCTCATCGTGCACACCTCAGCGACTTTCTGAAGTTCAGACGAGGTTACAGTGAGTGCACGGTATCATGTGAATGCTTCCAGAGAGTGTGTGGTTTGAAGGCACATGCCAGTACACATAAAGAAAAATGATATTGGAGAGAAACAGACGGTAAATGGTTCTTCAAAGAGCATAACCTCCACTGGTTTCCTTCAGCCATTTCTGTGCTTTGGCGGGTGTAATTGTTGATCAAAACCTGCATACTCCAGCCTTCCCCAGGCCACAGTGCTGAGATTCAGAGCGAAAATAGGAGTGCTAATCTTTCCAGACCACCTTGTTGTGTGACACTATCCTTTTTACTGTGGGCCTCAGGGATGACCAGTCAAACACACTTGCGGCCTGAAAAATAGATTCCCAAACATCTTTTGTGTGGTTGAATTCACTTACTCGACACACAATGTATCTGCTGCTCAGAAAATCGCGACACGATATGATGCTACCAGGTCCCCGCTTCAAACGACAATAAACACTGTGATGAGAGCAAAGAGTTGTTTGAATGAACTATCCTGATATCTGGACGACAGTAAGAGATGTACAGGCGGCGCATCAACAGTTTGGTCATTTTACTGAATGGTCATATGATGAGCCTTAAACATCAGGATCACTAGCAAGTGAAGCAAACAGAACACGTGACGTTCACATGTGGGACACCGAGAGGAAGTCCTGTGAGTCCACAGCCTGTCATCGTTTAATGTCATTCAGTTCAATGCGACATCTTTCTGCAAGTTACTGATCCGATTGTGTGCCTTGAACTGAGCATTGTGAACATTGTGTGCTGAATTTGGCCATGTGCTGGTGAACCAAAAAAAAAAGAACGGGGCCATCAAACTGGCTTAGACAACTACAGGGTCGGTGCTGTAGTTTAATTAAACAAGGAATTATAGGATTAGTGCGCGGCTCCAATTACAGGCCACTGGAGTCTCGGTGAGAATATCTTTTGTATCCCCCCCCCAGCTATTCCTCTTGAAAGCTCCCACTAGAGAATTCTCATCGGATTACATGTGGCCACAGGACATGCTGCTGCATTAATTAAATCAATTCTTTCAGTATTCAGTCCCCACAAACATTTGTTTTTCTGAAAAACCAAGTTTATGAAACGGAAACTTATGGACAAACACACACATTTAAAGACAGCTTCCATGTACAGTAGGGTTTGTTTGTAGCTGGTAGGCTGGTGGTAGTAGTGGTGGTGAGGGGGGGTTGCTGCAAAGCAATTTTGCACTAACCTAGCATGACAGCACTTGAGGCGACTGCAGTGGGCTGGGATCACTTTCCAAAAGGCACCTCTGAGTCCTTGGGGTGCTGCTGTGACAGGATGGACTCTATTTGTCTCCCCCCCCACCCCCTCCACATGCTGCTGGATTTAGGGCAGGAGAAGAGCAGGGGTAGGGGGGTGAGGGAAGGATGTCAGCAAAGTCCTCCCGTCCTCGCCTCGCAGTGTTCTCTGTTTCTGTGGCTCGCTGTCGCTTACTGGGGAGAACAAACCGCATGGTTTCATCCTCTGTCTGAGGAACATCGGCCTCGCTTGCCTTTTCTATCCGTGCTGCTTTTCTCTCGCGAGAACCCGACTTGTTTTTCCTTTCAGAACACAAGGTGGTTGCTGATCCACGCCGACAAGATGGAGAGGTGCAGGCTTTCACAGGCTCATATATACATACTATATAAGAATGAAAGAAAACATTTGATAATGTAAAAATGTTTTTTCAGTGTACTATGTATTCTTTTGTCATACAAATGATTGTTTTTTTGTTACAGATGTTCATTTCCACACATGATCCCGTTTTGTAAATATGTTCACTGAAGCATTTTACACGGACACTGTTGGAAGTTGGTTTACCTTTGGTGTGATATGAAGACGGCATGTGACAGATAACCCACGCCATCCGTTTAGCATGTCGGCCTTCATGAATATGTAACGTCAGGCGTTTCTAACAGATGTGTTGGAGCAGGGAGACACCTACGACTCTTGGGGAGGAAGGGAACCCTGCTCTTTCAGCTGCAGCGTGCATTGCGCTGTGTGAGCTTGCGCTGCCCTTAAGCTTGTTGCCTTCGGCCCTTTCCCTCACACAGAATGCAGTGTGACACGCAGCCAATAACACAGAAGCAGTCGTCCAAAGAAACTTCCCTTTTCATGCCTGGTACGTTAATGAGTCGCATTCACATGAATAATGTCCATGTTTTGAGTTAGTCTTCGACAATAACAGTCTTTACATAAACTAGGTCAGCTGAGTGGTTTGGGAAGCAGCCGCGAGAATGAATCTTAGAACCACCGGACATGTAAATGAACATGTGTGGCGGGCCACAGCGTGGCCTCAGTGGCAACCTGGACGACACTGGAGGTTCGGTATCTCGTGCTCGCAGCAACGCCAAGCTGACTTTAGAAGGCAGCACAATGAAAAATCCCCAGGACGGAGGAGAATAAAGTTTGACAGGCCAGTGGATCAGGAGGGTCAGCTCCTCTCTCCAGCTGATAATGGAAAGCAGAGATTATGGTAATGACACAGACGCCTAGAGCCGATAGAGAGGCTAAACCTGGACTTCATATTTGTCTCCAGCAGATCCCTCGATTGGCATGCTATGTCTTATCAGGAGAATGGGACCACAATGCAGCTCCTCACACACGCACGCACGCACACACACACACACACACACAAATTTGCACTTTTGCAAATGTACACCTACGATGCAGTTTAACACAACAGCATGTCATTCGTTGCCTTCAATACAACGAATAGCATAGCGAGCACCGTGTTGAGGCAGCTCTCTCACGCTCTCTTTGTGTTGACAAAGTTCAACAACCACACATTAAAAAAACCAACCATTTTTTTAAAAGGCCTTTGTGACGGCTAAGTGATTGGTTGCTGTTATTCGACATCAAATTGGTGGTTGAACTTGTTTTTCTTTATCGAATTAAGATTTGACAGGAGCACTTTGGCTTGGACGTGATCATTTTGTTCGATTGAGTAGAAAAACAGTCTTTTGGTCGTGACGGCTGTCTTCACCTGAAACAGCCGCGATGTCCTGCACAAATGGGAAATAGATTTGTTTTGGGATGTGTTTTCAGAGACCATAGTTCAGATTGATAGGTGTTCTATGTATTTCCAGCATAATTGTTTTTAAACTCTCCTCCAAGTCACCTCAAAATTGACTAATTGCTAAAATAAAATATAAATAAAACAAAATTATTAAAAAATAAAATATATTCTATTGAATTCAGATTAGAACCCGGCCTCGTTTTGAATGCAAAACCACAAAATCTGTAAGGATCCGTTGAATGAACCGGAGGGGAAGCGCCCAAACACGCGATGATGAGATGATGATTAAAAACAATGTGCTTCATGACTCCCACAAACGCTTACTGTACAGATCACTGCTGCTGTTGAAAAAGGATCCTCCTGCTTCTGTCCATGTCTCAACAACCACTGCCTCGTCACGTCTGAGATGCTTCCTGAACTGTACGACACGATGAAGTGGTGTCTGTGCAGAGACTCTGAGGCGAGCGTTTGAGTTATATAATATTTTTTAATCCAGCGCTCAGACACTCGTCACGTCCGACTGACCACCAGCAAGGCTGCAGTGCGCACACTGTAGGCTGTCTTGGAGAACATTACCAACGCTGTTTCCCCACTTTGACCAAGACGTGTGAACAAAGACTGACAGAACTCTAGAGAGCTGTATGAAGCTAATTATGGTTCATGTTGAAAATCATATTAGTTCCAGTATAATTACAATCAGGATCTGCTTTCAGTTTTACTCAATAGGCCCTAAGCAGCCCCAAAGACTGCAGTGGCTCAACAACTGATAAATTCATTAGTGTGACACAGTGCTTTCCTCCCACAGTGGCCTGCTGATGGCCACTATTGTCCACTGCTTTTGCCTCTGTGTGGGGAAACAAAACTAGGTTGGTGGTACAGTGCTGGGCCTCGGGGCAGCCATGTTCCTTCTGACAGAGCATCTTGGATTGAGGTTCAGTCATAGCATTTTGACAAGTCATCAGAATTGTTCCTTCATGTAATAAGAATTCCAGAGCAACACATTGTAGTGAATGTAGTCAACTGAAACATAATGTGTAGGGTCAAATACATTTATTGAATAATCCTTCAAAGGGGTTTGTTTAGTGTGATAAATTCCTTTGATATGTTCGTACCTTCAAGGAAACATAAGGAGCTCTGATTGGATTTAGTGCTTGATAAACATTTTAGTAATCATGGGAAAAAAAACATTTTCTGCATTGGCATCGAGTCCAACAGGAAATTACTACATCAAGTCTCTGCCCACTGTTGTCCGTGCTCTGGAAATGATGAAACTGAACCGCTATTCTTTGTGATTTTGAATTGGTGCGAGTGTCCAGCTTGGATGGAGTAAATAGAGAGTGGGTAAAAGCTGTACACAGCAGAGCTACAGTCGGGGGGGTATGTGCGGGCCCCCTTGCTGTCCTCGGGAGCTGAAAAGCTCTGCTTGGTAATGCATGAATAGCTGAGAACTGGGTGGAAGGAGAGGTGCTGCTTGTGGCTCTTTTAGAGGACTTGTCTCGGCTGTGAAGGTTCTTTGGAGGCCTCTTTTTGGTCAGCTGCCTGAGGTACAAAATGGGCTCATCTTGAACAACAGAGGCCCAGGAGCCTCCCAGTGCCTTTAGGGGGCCAATTGAAACTGCGCCTCAGGGGGCAATTGGCCATGAAAGAGCATGAGCAGCCTTGTCACACTCTGCGAGATTTCAGTAAACACTTCCAGACTGAGTCACTAAAGCTGAGCAGGCAAGCAAAGTGCCGCCTGCATATTTAAGAATTAAAGAGGTCAAACGGTGCTGAGGCATGACACGGAACAGAGCGGCCAAGGACACCGAGGAAAGAGGTGAGGCTGCGCTTCCACAAAACCCGAGGTCGCACGGCTTTGAAAGCAGCAAAGCCTGAAATATAGACCCAATGATCGGCCTCCAACAAAAAAAAGTCAACGCTGATAACTATATTTGGCTTACATCATACATCTGGTTCATGCTTATTTAGGAGAATAAATACGCTGTTGGTGTGAATCAGCAGGATTGAGTTTGTTAGCTTCTGAAATAAGGACATATTACAGCTGTGTTTCCTGTTTGGCTTTTTAAAAGCTGCGGTTTGCCCCTTGAGAATTTCTTTGAATAACTGCGGATTCTGTGACAAAGTTTTGTGACACCACCGACAGGTTTATAGAATTTTTGCCGGGACATATTTACATTTTCCTTTCAGATTTTCAGCGAACAATACAAGGCCTCGAAATCGAAGGTCTGAACATTAAGCTAATTGAGGCCAATGCCTTTTTTTTCTCAAATTATTCAAAGAACACAAAAGAAAGTAAAAAATAAAATCTGCCAATTGGCATTAGAAGCTGTTCTGCCAACAATGGCCTCAAACACAAGCCGAAACAAGCAAAGTGAGTTGAAGCGGGGGAGCAGGGAGCGCCGCGGCGCCGCCGCTGCCTCTCTAACCGGCTCCCATTCACACACTCCGGTATTGTTCCCGCCTTTGTTCCAGCACAGATCAAACACAATGGTATTTAGTCGCAACAAATGCTGCAAAAAAGTGTATAGTAAGCAAGTCGCGAGAAGTATGTGCAACGTTAGCGTTTCCAAAGTGTTGAGTGTAAAACACTTGGCCAAAAGATTCGGAAAACTCTACTCACTCTCTGCAGGAGGAAAATGTTTGTAAAAATCCTGACTTTTGTTGTTTCACAATAGAGAAAAAAAATTGCATTCACAAACATCCGGTCTCAGAGAACAACAGCAGCCTACAGGCGAGCCGCGTGCTCTCAGTAAAAAGGCTGCGCAGAACTGGAACTGAACTCAATCCAGCCCACACAAAGATGTTGGCTTTATCGGGGCATTATGTCTTAGCAAACTGCTATTAATGCAAAGTCTTTATCTGCTTCCCTCCAACAGGCACTGGCATGCATGTGTCTTTATTTAGAAGATAAAAAAAATAGCCATAAACAAAAATTGCAGACTGTCAATATAAATACTGATAAAGATTAGAGCTCGGAGCAAATAAAATAATAAGAGGCGCTCTTAAGATATACTCGACATAGCAAAGCCCTCAGTGGACAGCTGCAGGCTTAAAGAAAGCAATTGCGCAAAGTTTTCAAAAGCAGTAGTATAATCTTATTTGGGAAGAAAGTAGATTACCAATCAGAGTTGTGCAATGAAAATAAAGTGATTTGTGTTTGTTGACCATCTTTACAGATTCAGCTTCAGAAGCTTGGAACTGGACTTTGGGATGTTGTGGAGAGAGGGGGGGTGTGCAGGGAGGTTGGTGTGTGTGTGTTGGGGGGGGGTCACTCCTGAGTAGGAGAAGGAGACAATATCCTCCTGCGATGTCGCCTCACCTCCGATCATCCCTCCCTCCCTCCCTCTTTGCTCTCCAACCGAAGAACATAAAGGTCGGAGCTATAATAAAGCATCAGAGTCGTTTTTAGAAGACAAAATCAAACTCTCCTTTTTTTCCTTTAATTTGTAAATATCAAGGTATTTAAAACCATTTACCACAGAGACAGAGACGTAGCCCAGTGCATAGTTCCCTCATTCTACTCATAAAAACAAACATTTTGACATCATAAATTGCCACAACGTCATTTACAGAGCACGTTCAAGCCGCTTTTAACTTTCACTCACACACAAAATTGTGCAGTTCCACCAATCATTGGAGTTACTGCAGGCTCAGTGCAGCACAAAAATCTGTGGCTGTGAAGGAACACTTCCACCTCAAAGAGGTCCACTCCCTGACAGGAGGGCCCACGTGGTCAAAAGCTCCAAATTGTTTAAGCCGGAGCGATTTATATGTGAAATTACGGTAACTCCGTAATTCAGTTAATTTCACACTGACAACAGCAAGAGGGCGCTCTAGGTTCGTGTCCCTGTACCTTCCGTGCCACTAAAATGTAACATTAACCAGAAACTTGCAAAAACAACTACAAGAAAGACTTGGGGGGGAAATGCCATCAAAAAGAAAACGATCATCTAAAGATCACAAGACGCACGCTGCAGCTGAGGAGTCTGACAAAAACAAAACATGGAACGAGAAGTGGCGCTTCCTCTTCCTCTTCCTCCCAAGGGCGCGGAGTTGTTTCGCAGTGACATTGAGGATGAAAAATTCAATGGATTTGGTTCTTTGGAGCGAGCTTGCTGGCTTGTAAATTTGTTAAAATGTTCGTTGTGCTGTAGCTTGTTTGTTTTTTTATATCACTGTTACTTAATGTAATGTGCTACGTGAGCATACCAAACACATTCGCAATTTGGTGTCTCTTCTGTTGGGTGTGCTACATACGCATAACGTATACCTACTCCTTTTGTTTTCTCTAATTTATTGTTATCTTTAAATTGCCTTTCAAGATGAAATGTCTTCTCTCGGTCTCAAAGTCTCTCAAATAAATTTCCCCGCAAGATGTCTAGACACAACTAGTCTATAGACAAGTCTATAGACGATGAGTCACATCTTCAGCTAGTTTGCTCTGAACTGTCAACTTATACAGACAGTACAGCTTTACCCCATGGATTCACGACTCGCGGGTTCTGCCGAATGCTTCCTATTCCAGTTGTATGCTGTGTATTGAAGTCCTGAACCAGTCACACACCTGACACCAACAGACATGGCGTTGACAGAAGCGAGAGACATCTCAAAATATTTTACTTCCGGTTCGATGACAGGGGAAAAAAAAACCTTTGCAAGATCTCGCCAAACTTTGTCCTGTTTTTTTCCCCCCTCCATGTGCCTTTTGGGGCCTCCGTACAACACAGACTGAGACTGAGCCACAGATGGAGAGAAAAAAAACAAACAAACTTGCAGCCACAATTAATTCATCTGCATCAAACGTGACACATGCACTGTCTGCCATAGTGGGCTCACTGCCGTAAACACGTCCGACGCGATCTGACTGGAAGCGATGCCTGAAACCTCAACGAGAGAGCCAGAAGGCTGGACCTTGAGTTTGTGGGTCTGAACATCGTGGGACGCCAAGCCTGGAGGATGTGTGTGTTTGACAATCTGGTCGATTATGACACAATATTTGTTCACAATATTTGTAACACAATAGTGTTCACACTCTGTGCCCACGACATCTCAAACGCTTCATTTATCCAGCAGCTCGTGCTCAAACCAAGATGGAGTTCAACTCTGTTGTGTCACCTCAGGGGGAAACAGAACCACCACCTGAGTTTCTGAAGAAGTCGTCAAAACGCTTGATATTGTTTTTATGTGCTTTTATCCTCGGTCACTTGGCACGCATTATGTGAATTACACCAAAAGACTGACTCGACTCACAACCTCAAAATTAGTCCTGCGTTGAAGCTGTCTCATCATGGACTTTTCTCCCTGCTGTTTCCGTGAAAATCTCAACACTGTGTCATCATTGGAACACTTGAGGTTCCACCAACACATTTCTCCCCGGCTGGATTGAACCAAATACATTTTTTTTCCCCTCCTCTCCCCCTAACAGCAGCGGGATAAAAAACAAAAAAACAGCAAGGCAAAAAGAAACAGAAGAAGTGAGTGAACCCCCAGCACTCCCTCCCCCTGCAGTTGAATATTCTTTCAAAAGCTGGAGCATTAGAAATGCCGATCAGCTCAGCAGCGCAGAGGAGACGCTTTCCCTTTCAGCGGTTTTTTTGCTGTTGTCTAGCTCAATCGTGTCACTTTGAGGGAGTCTTTTCAGAGGTATTCATGCATCTGCCTTCGGGCCACAATGGCCACCACTTTATAAACTGTCAGCCTGCACTGCCTGAAGCCGGCGGCTCGCATTGTTTCTTTTCTTTATGAAACTTGGAGGAGTTTATCAATGGCAAAACGAAGGCACGTATTTGAAAAGGCTGAATCCGGCCGAGTCCATGTTAGAGGTTTTTTCCCCTCTCCTCACCTTGCTGTTTGTGCAACAGAAAAAGGTAGAAAGAGATGTATGCGGTGATACTTTACGGCACGCAAACTGGGATACGAGAAGAAACGTCAAACCTGACGGACATTTACTCCTCAGTTCAGTGTAAAACTGTTCAACTGAAGGAGTTTTGTTGACAGTCTTCAAATTGATGCTTTATGTCTTGCTACTACACCAAGCAGACGTTTTTTTTTTGGGTTTTTTTCTCTTTTTCTGCTCTTCCCTTGAATTCAACAAGTACCTCAACAGGTGACATGACTGTCAATTGTTTGTCAAATGTTTTTACAGACTCCTTTGACCTGGTGGGACAAATTGAACAGAGGAAGTCATTCGGGCTGGAGGGCTTCAACAGGAGCAGTGGGGGACTTTGGACAGTGGCACTGACACTTGTTTTTGATTAGCTTAAAATATACTTCAAAGAACCTGAAGGTGAAAAAGTAAAAACGGCATCAAGGGGCATGTCCAGTGCAAAAAGAGTCCCTTTGTGAAATAATTGAGGCAGCAAATGCAAAATGAAGAAATAAATCCACCAACAATTAGACAGTTTGTCCCCAGGCAGACTGCTAGTTGCTGTTTTCTCCATCAAACACTCTGCTGCCACTCCAGGAGAAAAGCCTCAAACAGCACTGTATCTCAGCACGAATGCACAATATCTCTATCTGGATCTCCTCAAGACACAAAAGTCTAGGTGCCAACATTATTTGGTCACCTGTAAAGCCCTTTCCACTGTCTGCACAACTAGAAAATGTGTGTTTAACTATGAAGCCACAGAGAAGAATCCTCGAGTCTCTTCAAACCTCCAATATGTCCCTGTCACGCACGCTGTTGACCGGGAGGGATTTTAGTCATATGAGGCAGGACAGGACAGATGGACAGCAGTTTGTTTCAAACTGCCACTGGAATCACTACGATCTCTCGCATAGACAGGAAAACAACACCGCGCGGGCTACCTGAGCATTCTGGATGTATTCCAAAATATCACTCGGCCAAGACCATGGAAAAAAAAAATCCATTCATACGAAATCCCTTCAGACATAATGTGGGATCGTCTCCCTGGGGGACTGAACACCAGTGGCGACCAGCTCTTTGTTATCAGGCTGAGGAAGCCAGACAGACCCAACAAACCCAACATGTTTCATTTTATTTTATTTTTCACACGTTCATTTTAGAAAAGTGAGTTCCTCCTTTCTTTTTTAAATGTTTTGAGGGCCTGTGAACAAATTGTTTTCTGATACAAATCATGCGTTGTTATGTGACGCTTTATCATCCCATAGGGTGATATTACTTCAATCATAAAGTGCTTGAGTTGTCGTTATGACACAGCAGTGCTCAGCGGTTAAATTGTAAGAATTTGTGTGTGTGTGTGTCTGTGTATGTGTGTGTGTGTGTGTGTGTGTGTGTGTGTGTGTGTGTGTGTGTGTTAAGATTAAAACACCTGGCATCATCCAGTGTATCTCTTCTCTGTTGTGAAGATTCCTTTTATTTCATTCATCACTGCATCATTTGCAAGTTCTACACACACCTGAAACACACTCTAAAATTGTTCATACAAATATGTCTGTCTGTCTGTCTGTAGATATATTACATAGTTATAGTAGTATATTGTAATGAAATGATAAATCAGTAGGTTTTTTTTGTTCACATGATGCAATAACAGCAGATTTACAGGACCACAAATGTCTCAATTTACAAGTCTGACACAGACTTATGACTCTATCTTCCCTCCATGCCTCGTGAGATCGCTGACCATCTCTGTGCGGCAACATCTGTTCAAAAAATCTGGATACTCAGAGTGCTAAAGACACTCTGGAGTGTCGTTTCTACCGGCACTTTTATTTTGAAAAATCTTCAGAATGGATCTTGATGTATCTGAATGGAGACAGATGTAAAACCCAAAAAAATGTTTGAAACGCGAGAAAAGCATCAAGCCTCAGGAGTCCTTAGCAACATGTCACGAATCTAACATAAGTGGAGAAACAAAGGTATCGTCTGATCCATTTCCAAGGATATGTTAAGCAAAGGTCGAGGGTCAGCGTGTGGAGAATCTGCCCAGGATTATTTTCGTGCAATGACAAAAAAAAAAAAAAATGGCCATGAATCCTCTTTGGAAACCTCACGGCCTCACAAACAGTTGCTCTGTGTGATGTAAATATCGGAGCCTTCACACCCTCATAATCTCAATACATACATTTTTTTCCTCCTTTTTTTAGCAGCAAGTTATAACCTTTTTACGGATGTTTGTGGTAAATGTAATTTCCACCAGACAGAGGAAATCACCAGGACGAGTAATCAAGCTCAGAACGAAGACTGGACATTTTAAAGTGATTCATAGTATAAAAAAAACAAACAAACTTGCAACACAGTTTCCCTAAAATATAAACACCTCGTAGCATGAAGTCTGTTATTATTTCACATGCATTCTTGTTCATTTTTTTGGTGTATATTTCTATGACAAAAATAAGAATGAGCGCATCTCAACCAGATGTATTTGTGATTTATTTTGTTTTGACACTGAATGTCCATAGATTCCTCGATTACTGAGGAGAGCAGGTGTTGCATCCAACGTACGTTTGCTTTCATTTTGTGTCTGCAGGCCTCAGCTGTGTTGCCGAGCTGCAAACAGAATTTCACACTTGGTGACCTGCAATGATTTTGTACAGCCAGTCTGGCAACATAACGAAGGAACCTGGGTCCTGCCTTCCTGCCATGACATGTGTTCACATTATTGTCGCATTGGGAATGTTTGGGAATTAGTTTTTTTTCTTCCATTCGTTCTTTTCTATCGGAGTATCAAAGGAGCCATTGTTGTCCGAACGTAATCATGTGACGGCGAGATGATGCAAAGTACCGAGAAGGTGAAATCGTATTATTGCATTATCAACGCAAATGACTCAGCTCTGTCATTTAGCGTTGCCTTGAAAGTGAAATGATAAATATAAAGGCCCGTTACGTGATTTGATCTGACTGAATTTAAAATGGTGTTTTCTCCGAGTGACTCATCAAGTTGTGTTCATTCGAACAATGAACCCTAAACCAAGGGGGGGCGGGGGGGGGACACAATCTGTATTCAACCTTGGCTCAACCAGATAAAAACAGTATGTTAACGTGATGCTTCTCGCGCTGCATTGTTTGTGTGATTTGTTGTGACTCCACTGTTCGCCATTGTTCCGTGTGTATCCTTTACAAATAGGCTGTTAATGGGATGCCTGGGGTTTCTGACTGCCCTCTGCGTTGTCCTGCCTCCTCCTCCTTTGTGCACCAGGCCTCTTTTGTTATTTGATCAGCTTCCCATTGGGTCGCCAGACAAGATTCTTGGCATTTGTCGGCAAAACGTAAGACGGATTAAGGGATGGCTACAGCACACTTCATGGAAAAGAAGTGGCCTTGCTATTCTCCTATTCAAAGCCCTCTTCCACTTCAGCAGCTCTCCTTTATACATATTTGCTTTCCCAAAGACGCCATTGAGAAGTGCTAAATCTTAGCAAAGAGAAAGAAAAGTCAACAAGTCGGTCAGCCACAAAAAAGACTCTACAATGGTCAGTGGAGGGATAAATTAAACGATAATTACGCAATTACCCGCATTTTATCTATCACAATTAATTGAGGTCATTGAGTAATTGAAATGTTTCTGTTTGAGTAAAGAGATATTTAAGTACACAGGTTTATCCTGTACTTAAGTGGATGTTCTGTAAAACACCAAACATAAACCCTCTTCGTTTAGTGGCATCAGATGAATTAATTTGTCTGATCTGATTTAAGCACAAAGAAAAGCCTGTCGGGGCGTTGAGTTCTGCTTGCTATCTGATTGGGGGGGAACTAGCCTCTCCACGTCTGCTGTTTTCAGTGACCCTGCGGATGCTCCGACTGTCGTGTCAAATCCATTTTCCCTAAAGTCATTTCATGCTTTCAACGTTGTCGTTGTTTTAGTGCCAGTGAATCTGTCCGCAGCTACATTCAGCTCCACTGCAAACCAGCTTCCTGCCCATTCAGCTGCGTGTTGCAGGGATTCCCTTTTTTTAAATGAAATATAGAAATTACATCTTTTGAGTATATGTATTGTATGGTCAGTATTTTCTACTCTCGTGAATTAACAGTTCATCAGCTTGCAAAAGAAAAAGAAATGCATCATATTTTCCACAAAGGGGAACAAAACATCCACATTACAACTGGAAATGACACCCTGATGTTTCACATGTACCCTGAAAAATGGGTCACGTTATTTTCTAATGGGATCAAAAACAGAGTCAACTTAAACCCTTCAATGTTTGGCATTTCCGCGTCACCAACTTTATTAGGAGGTGATGCTTATTTGATGGTTTTAATCGCTTCATATTCCAGCATTATGTCACTGAAATAATGCCTGCATGCATACTGAGATGTGTGTCAGCAGACGGGGCCATCTGTGGGCTTCCTATTGGGCTCTTCATCCTCTGTATTTCTTCTGCTACTTTGCTGCGTTCAGGGAGTCCATTTTGCAACATTGACCCAGTTTCCCCACAGTGACCAAATATCAATCCTGTCAGCCTCAAAAAAGCCTTTTTTTTTACTTTACACATGGAGAGAGAGTGTGACCCAACAGAGGTGAGTCCAGCTTCATGTGATGAACTGTCTGTGGCGAGACCCTACAAGCATTCCCAAAGAATGACAGTGATTCGCCACACCGTTTTCTGTGTGCTCGGCGAGAAAGGAGGCATGTTGATGTTTTGGTGTGATTTCCATCCATGAGGCCGTCTTCTGAGAAAAGGCTAAATCACCAGAATCTTCTAAAGGTGGTCTGACTGAGTGTGGAGTCACAGTGTCACGCTCCTCCAAGTGAAGGCACTAAAATCATTTTTTTTCTATTGGAGTTGATCTATTTTCAAGCAAAGGCCACATTTCTATCATTTCTACTCCCGTTTCACATCTTTTTTAATCAGGTTTACGACGTCCTAGGCTTTGCAAAGAGACTGGCCTTCAATTAATTTTACTGCCGATTTTTTTTCTGATCACAAGTTGAAGTTTTTTTTCACCAAAGCATTTTTTCCTGTTTAGTTTTATAACTATTTTCAGGGTAAATTTGTTGGCATATTGTTTTTTAAAAAAACAACAGTGTTTTGTTACACATTTGAACTCAAAGCGTAGAGATTTTTTCTGTTGGTTGAAAATAAAATAATCATTAACATTTCCCACATTTGTTTAGATTATTTTTTGGCACTTTTTTTTTCATTTCAGAATGTTAATTGACCGCGGGCTGCCGGCGGGCACTGGAACAGTAAGAACAGAGATGTCCTGCTTCATGTGTGATTAAAAAAACCTTTTGAATTCTCGTGGGATCAGTGGGATCAGCAATCATCAGCGCAGCATGATAGATGACAATGATGACACAATTTGGCCGTGTTGTGTACTGGTTTTCCAGCGTGCACGCCTTTGAGCCTGTGCACGTTTAGTGGGGGGGGGGAGAGAAAGTTAATCCCAGTTTAATGCACGGATGCATGGCCTCGGACAGACACTGTGACACCCGTCTTATCTCCAGCCAGCATTTTGGTCCCCCCTCAATTTCAAACTCGCCCACATGGCTTGGAGAAGGACGAGTGTGCTGGAGTGGCTGGAGAGGGAAAGTGTTATTAATAGCTGCACCCTCATATAAAGCCGGTGCCTTGCTTGAGCCTGCTTCTGGCTGTCACTGGGTTTGTTTGAATTGCTTTTGCCATGCATTCACCTTTTTGTCTCCCACCACGGTGGACTCTAAAATATGAGCTGCTTCTCTTTCTTCTCCTGTCTTGATTTTTTGCATGTCTGATCCATAGGGATGTGGACGCCATCTCTGCTCTGCTGGGATAGTGTCACTCCTTCAAAAGGCATTTAATAAGACACTGGCATTTGTTTTAATGATATTAATGTTTTTGTAAAAAAAAAATAATAATAATAATAATCTGGTGAAACTTTCCCAAAAATATTTGCAAACTAAATCTTAATTTTTTAAGGACATTTCAGTTGTTTCATAAAGGCCTCTATTAAATATTGTAGAGTCGAAACAGGTGAAGTCGTTTCGGAGTTGAAGAAAACAATGGTAGTGATGATGAACTATTTTTTCTACCGTTAAGTACTTTATCATCCCAAGTTTACTAGTGGATGCTTTGACATGTTCTGTGCTGTCACGGTGCGAGGAAGGGTCATTTGAAGAAAGCCACGATGATTGCAACATGCAACACGAAATCCCATGAAAAACAAACAAAACGGATGTTTAAAAATACAATCCCGACGACTCCAAGGAGGACCTCAAAATCTCCGAAATTTACACCACAGGCTGCACACCATGAAGCAAGCCACTGAGAGATGAAAGTGAAAAGAAATAAAAGGCTCAATTTAATCTGCTTAAAGCCCTTCAACAGAAAATGCATGTGCTTGGAACTGTGAGAGTGAGGGGCTGATAGGGGATAAATATACCGTGCCTTCCAGCTATTACACCCTTCTCCAACACAGATGCCTATTCAACGCACGCCGGTTTCATTACCAGCTGTAATAAGCTAAGTCTTCCAGTGATTAAATGCTAGGCCCAGATGACAAAAAAGACACGAGCTCGGCTGAGCTCCTCAAGGAGGGAGCGAGAGGAGATGGACCATTAAAAATGTCAACACTGAGAGCAGTGTTTTGGGAAACACAAGCAGCTCCAAACCACAGCTGGCTTTTTTTCTCAGTATTAAAAACGTAAAAATACATAAAAACGTAGCGCCATGAGAAAAACATCCAGATAAACTATTTCTCAAATCTACCAAGTGTGAGAAGAAACAAAAAAAAGATAAGCATAAGCCTGCACGTTTCCATGGAGTGTCTTTTAAAATAAAATAAAAAAAAAAAAAAATATATATATA
>JAUESF010000051.1:35720-46360 GCA_032274765.1 Malacoctenus tetranemus
GTGTGTGTGTGTGTGTGTGTGTGTGTGTGTGTGTGTGTGTGTGTGTGTGTGTGTGTGTGTGTGAGAGAGAGTGTGAGAGGAGACCTGAATGGCTCACGGCAACAGAAGGAAATCTGTCATCAGACACAGAAAACAGTCAGCGGTGTGTGTTGGTCTGTAGGGGGCGCTCTGCCGTCGCCGGCACACCTCCTCCTGTTGTTAGTGTGGGGGGGGGGTGAAAGGAGGTCAGGAGTGTTTGGGGGAGGTGACCCCCCCCCCTCCTGACTGAGAACAAAATGTTACACTGACCTGCTGCAGCGAGTGTGTTCATGTGTTCATAAAACACACACACACACAGAGTCAGTGAATAATTCATGTGTGACGTGAGCTCGAGTCTGTAAATAACCATCTGTACAGCAGGGCCGGAGCCACAGCCTGAGGGGCCCCGGGCCTGTGCGCTCCGTCATCGCTCCCCACTGTTAAATAAAAAGGAAACCAAAGAAACACAACAACAGGAACACAACAACACAAACACACAACCCCTCAGAGTGGGTGAACTGTCTCTTTAACGTGGATCTTTGTGTTTTCAGTCTTTCATGAGGCGACACACAAAACGCAGCGGATTAGTCATCAGGACATGCTCACGCATGCATACATGATTTAACACACACACACACGGATGATGCGTGATGGGGGAGTGTGTGCGGTGGAGCAGTGTGGCCTACATCTGCTGGGTGCTTCCTCTCTGCTCCTCCTGCAGGAGGGACCTGCTGCACGCCATGATGTCACTGCAAACACCTGCGCATTTCAACCAATCAGTCAGTGAGAGCTTTGCACCAGGGTGGGGGTCACATGACCTGGATTTCAAACGAGGCCAGGTACAACAAGCTGACAGGCCCAATAACAGCAGGGGGCGTCAGAGAGCAGAGGAGGCGTCTGAATCCACAAAATGCAAAAATTTAATTTCCTCTGGATTACAGTTAGTTACTGTTGTAATCAATTACTCACTCTGTTGAAACAGTGACCCTGACTGTCCAAAGTAAACAAGCAAACACACAACAGACACCGATCGACCAATCAGACGCCGGCTCGCAGTGTTCAAGACTTTTTTATTCCAACAGCTGCACCGGCGCGTCGAGTCGACACCGTCCGACCGCGTAGCTTATTTTCAGAGTGCAAAAAAACACAAAAACCAACAGTGTTTGTTTCAGCGCCATTTACCCACAATGCACCGCTGAAAACGACCAAAGAATTCATCCAAAAACACCAACGCAGAAATCTACAGTTAGAAGGTGAAAAAGAAGAAGAAAAAGAGTGAACGAGGAGTGAACGGACGTCCACGAGTGCAGCGACTTTCAAACAAACACAAAGAAATGCAGCAGGGCGTGGCGCCGGGCGTGGCGCCCCGCCCTGCTGCTGCATGCTCTCAAAACTCAGAACAACATGTGCAAAAACAGCCACAAGTCATCAACACAACAGAGTGCAGAAACAGAGAGGCCTCACTGGGTTCATCAGCTGAGACTGAAGCTGCTCAACCAATCAGAAGTGAGCGCTGCTAACGTGTCACCTGTAGCCCCACGCTGCTAACCGGCTTTTAGCATTAGCTTTTAGCAGCAGAGCTGTAATTATTTCAGTACGTTCCTGTTTACTTGAGGGGACCCAAACTAACATGGACTAACTCAGTCTGACATTTCTGATCGAGCTTGTCAGAGTGGCCGATTAGATGCGAGCAGAGGCTGTCAGACTTTTATTGTGAAGGACAACGTTTGGTTTCATTCACAGCTGATAAACCATTGAGAACCTTCATTATTGCTTTTTCTCTCTTCAGCAGGAAACTCCCTGATTTTTCAAGTTACTCGACCAGACTCGGTAAAAAAAAGTCGAGCTGTCAGTTTGGAAGCTACAGAGGTCAAAGGTCGCCTCCAACAGAAACACAGAAACACTGAGAAAAAAGTCTTAAGAAGGAAAACTTGGATCAGAAAGAGGAAACAGGAAGTCAGTGTGCTTGTTTAAGAAGAACAAACTTCCTCTCTGTGCTGGTGAAAATGTTTTTCAAACTTTGACATCTTGGCTTGAAAAATTGGTGTTTAAGGAGAACGGCGAAGCGTCCATCTTCCGCGCCACGGGGCGTCGTGAAGAGGTCTGCCGCGGCGTTGAGGAGTGCTGACTCAGCCTCCGGGCAGTAGGGGGCGCCAGCGGAGGAAGACCCAGAACGCTGCGTGCTGACGAATGCCCAGGAAGCCCAGTGATTGGTTGATTGTTTCAGGAAGTGATGTCATGGCGTCTCCGACTCCTCCTCGTCCTCAGGTGACGTCGGCGAGGCAGGCGTGTCGTCTCCAGCGGCTGCAGTTGCCGAGGGCAACCCAGTCGCCGTTGCTGTTGGTGTCATCTTCTCGTAGGTCCTCCGGCGCTGCCGCCGCAGCGTCTGACTCTGAAGCTCCTTCACCTCCTGCAGCACCTCCTGCGCCTCCCTCCATGATGACACGGCCTCCTCCAGGAGACGCTCGGCCTCAGCGCGCCTCCTCTCCACCTCCTCGTCCTCCTCAGATGGTGGAGGAGGAGACTGCCGGTGCTCATCAGGAGTTTTGGGCTGCGAGGACTCGAAGGAGCCCGGTGGGCTTGGCGAGTCTGGACAGGTGGGCTCCGTGCTGCTCCCCAGACCAGGGGAGCCGGCCTGGCTGCACCGAGGAGAACCTCTGACCTGAGGGGAGTCGGCTCCTCCCTCGCTCGGAGACGACTCCGGCAGCCTCTCCGCAGCGGCGTCATCCCGGTGGGGGGAGGAGGCGCCGGGCGGCGTCCTGAGTGTCGGGGAGGCGGTCCTGTTTGGGGGGGAGGCGGCGGGCTGCGGCGCCCCTTTGAGGCGGGGGGAGTTGGACCCTCGGGAGCGGGGGGAGTCGGAGGCTTTGGAGCGGCTCCTCTTGGCCCGGGATCGAGGCGACTCCCTCCCCCTCAGCCGAGGGGAGTCTTTCCCACGGAGGCGAGGGGAGTCGCTGCTGCGGCTCCTGGGGGACCCCGAAGACCTGCTGAGGAGGATCATGTGATCAGCTGTGGGCAGCAGGATGCTGCCTCCCCTCCCCCCACGCCCTGACAGAACTGCTGGTGTTCCTGCTGGAAGCTTTGGGCGGGGAGGCGGAGCGGGGACTCACCTGGAGTGCGGCGAGTCGGAGCCTCTGAGGTGGTGCAGTCGCGGCGAGTCGATGCCCTTCAGGTACGGCGAGCTGCCTCCGTGCTCGCGCTCGGCTTTGGCCTTCTGCAGCTCCTGTCAATCACAGCAGCAGCCGTTAGCGTGACACCCGGGCGGGGCGAGCGGGCAGCCCACCACGGACGCCCTCACACCTGCAGCCTCATCTCCTCCAGCAGCTCCTGAGCCCTCTGCATCCGCTGGGCGATCAGGCTCTGCAGCTGGCCCACCGGCTGCACCGAGGCCCCGCCCCCTGCCTCCTCCTCCGTCGGGCAGCGGCGCAGAGCCGAGCGCAGCTCCGAGCGAATCATGGCTGGCCTGTGGAGAGGGAGACGATCAGCGAGATCTGACTCTGCGTGTGTGTGTGTGTGTGTGTGTGTGTGTGTGTGTGTGTGTGTGTGTGTGTGTGTGTGTCTACCTGCAGGACAGGACCTCGTCCATGGAGGCGCAGCGGCTGCGGCCCTGCAGGCTGAACCGTTTCCCCGGCTGCGGCGTCTGAGACTGAGCCTGCAGGACCTGTGGGGACAGCGGATGTCGTCAGGTCCTCTGAATCGTCTGTTCGCTCTGCGAACTTTCTGCGCCGCGTCGGGTCCGAGCAGGTGACCTGCTGCCGAGCGGCGTCAGCAGCCTCGCTCAGACCCGGACTGGCCGGTGTGACGGCTCTCAGGGTCTCACCTGAGCCTGCGGGCCCTTGGAGGCCTCCAGATGGGTCTGTTTGCCCCATGACCGCTCGCTCCCTCGGGGCAGACTGCTCGTCTTCACTTTGGACTCTTTGGGCGCCGCCCGCAGCTTCGACACGTCGGTGCTGGCCCGCTGGCGCCCTCCGACCCCGCGGGTTCCACCGGAGCTGTCGCGCTGAAGGTCCACCCGGAAGCTGTCCGCCCAGGAGTCCTGAGAGTCCAACTCGGGGGAGAAACCGTCCTCCTCCGCGACCAGGTCGAGCGTCAGGGTGCCGTGGGAGGAGGTGGAGGCCTGCGGGGAGGCGTGACAGACGTCAGAGCGACGGCGAGGGGGGCGGCGTGGCTCACAGACAGAGGGGAGGTTCCCGTACCACCGCCAGGAGGTGCCCTCTGGTTGGCAGTCGGCGGCTGTGGGGGATCTTGGCCCGGTCTCTGGTGGGATGGACCAGCACGCCGTCCTCCTCGATGGTCACCTGCACGAGAACCCGATCTGAATGGTCCGACGGACTTTGTTTTCAAACATCACAGAAACTGAGCGCCCCCCCCGCCCCTCCCTCCCCCCACGCCTCCCCGTGACCCTGCGGTACCTCACCTCATCCAGGACGCGGTTCTTGGCCTTGATGATGGCCATGTTGAGGGCGTTCACCCAGGACTCCTTCTCCTCCGGACTCACAGCCAGAAACACCAAGTTAGGAACCTGCACACATACGTGTAAACGCCTTGCCATCAAAGATGCGTTTTGTTTTGGTCCCGTCGAGTTCATCAGATGAGCTGTGATGTTATGTGACGCTTACAGAACACATTATTTTGAGGGAATGACAGAGCAATAAGTTATAATTTGAGGCTTCACTCCAGAAAGATGAACGCCAACAGACGATTCTCAGTGACGTCATGTGATCATCGACACATCGACCGTATCAGCCTTCTGATTATCACCGCACAGCTGTGAACCAAAGCACCAAATTCTAACAGCCCCACAATGACGGCATTACATCGTGCGAATGTCTCACATCTGAGTGTTTTGATCACAGACACACACTCCACACTGTGTGTGTGTGTTGGAGTTGTCTCGTGTGTTACAGTTGTGTTGCGTCGCGGCTCTGACTGAGCCGTTGTGTGAGAGCGTTTCAGGATTATCTGCTGGAACTCGTCCTCTGACGCTCTAATGGGATTCTGCAGATTAAACCTCCGAACGGGAGAAAAAAAAAAAAAACATGATCGGCCAATCGCAGAGGCCCGGGCAGAGGGGCGGGCTCTCTGCCGGCAGGAGCACCAATCCTGTCACTGATGGAGCGAGAAATCCACCAATGAGGCAATAATGTGAGCCGAGCAGGATGATGTCATAATCTCAGAGCTCGGTGGACAGAAGGGGGCGGGGCTTATGAAGTACGTGTAGGTTAGACGCTCTCGGAGGGTAAACATGGGGGCAGACGTGTGCAGACAGATGAAGACAGGTGTGCAGACAGTTGTGCAGACAGGTGTGCAGACAGTTGTGCAGACAGATGTGTAGACGGGTGTGCAGACAGGTGTGCAGACAGGTGTGCAGACAGGTGTGCAGACAGGTGTACTGACGGCGTTTCCCGGCCTCCTGCAGCGCAGCACGGTGAAGCGACTGTGGTTCTTCTTGCTGCGACTCTTCGCCTTCCTCAGCTCCTCCGAGCGCTCGTAGTCGGCCAGGTCGAACACCTCCTGAGCCTTACGCTCATCCTTCACCTGGGGACACAACACACCTCTGATGACATCGTCACACCTTCAGCGACGTCGGGAGGCGATTCGTTTGTTTGCTTCTGTCAACCAATCAGAGAGCAGGAATTTCTGTGTCTCTAAAAATAATCTGGAATAAAAAATTAATCAAATGCTTTGCTGCACACAAATATAACAAGTTACTTCTGTGTCACTACACCCGTGTGTGTGCATGCGTGCGTGCGTGCGTGTGTGTGTGTGCGTGCGTGTGTGTGTGTGTGCAGCTGCTCTCTAAATAAACCTCAGCTCAGTTACCAACATGATTCGACTCTAAATAGATTCACATTTTATTGTATGAGCTCGTTCACCCTGTTTAGACTCAATCAGTCTGTACAGTGTAGCATTATAAGTAATACAGGATAAGAACAACATTATAAGAAGAGTCATAATATGATGATTCATGCAGCCGAACGTCACAGCTCGCTTGCAGCTTACAAATGGCCGCTCTGGCTAAAAGGTTCACTTTGACTTAATCGAGTCGACTCGGCTCCATGTTTCATTTAGCAGCGACATGTTAAAATGTCCCTGAGACCAGAAGAGCTCTCAGCTGTCAGGCCTCCCGAAATCTACTTAAACACAAGTACTGTCCCTTTAAATCTACCAAAACACACACACTGTCCCTTTAAATCTACTGAAACCGATTTAACAAAGCCATAAGACTTTGTGTGTGTGAGTTGTGGCTCCGTCTATAATCGAGGTGAACACAGTCAACACAACAAGACACAATGAAATTCAACAAACTCTTAAAAGCAAACAGAGCAAAACCAGGAACAGGTTGAAATAAGCCAGAGAGATCTGATAAGAAGGTGCAGAGAAAGGACAGACTACAGGACAGGGAGGACAGACTACAGGACAGGGAGGACAGACTACAGGAGGGAGAGGACAGACTACAGAGAGAGAGAGAGAGAGAGAGAGAGAGAGAGAGAGAGAGAACTGGCGAGAGGAGAGAAAAGGATTAATCTGAACAAAGTGGACAGATTTGTCTGCCAGATTAGACTCTAAACTAAAAATTTGTTCTGAGCTAAAGAAAAATCTGAAACACAAAAGAACAAACACAGGAAGTCTGTGCGTGTGTGCGTGTGTGTGTGTGTCTCTCACCTCCTTCTCGGAGACGTACAGCTGGTCTCCTCTCAGCATCACGTAGCGGCTCCTCCACAGCTCCCTGAAGATGCCGCGGCCGCAGAACTTCCTGATCCAGCCGGCCTTCTCGGGCTGCAGGGGGGCCGCGGTGCCCGAGTCCTGCAGGCCCTGAAACACAAAGAGTCAGTTAGGAGCAGGACACGGGGCCTGGAGGAGACAGGAGGTGGACCTCCTGGAGGGTGGAGAGGAGGAGGAAGGAGGAGGAAGGGGTGATGGAGGCGCAGAGATGTGTGATCCTGTTTGTCATCATCTGGCTGCTCCCTGTCAGTCTGACCTACTTTGCACACAGACGCATGAACACTCTTTCTCACTCCTGCACGCTAATTACAGGCAAAGGGGGGCAAAGTACTGAGGTGATGGCGGGTGGGGTGGCGGTGGGATGCACCAGAGCTCCCTCCCCGGGATGTCCACCTGGACACACGTGGGACACCTGACAATCGCAGAACTCCCAATTTCAGGAGGAGCGAACATCAGCGAACAGAAGAACAGCGGTTCGCGCTGTTTCTCAGCGACGCCGCGTCTGTTTTCAGAGGCGCGAACAGGAGCGGAAATAAATAATTCAGCGTGCGGGATGAAATCTGCGCAGAGACACGGAGGGAACCTCCTCACGGAACCGCTTCACGACGGAAAACGCGGATAGTGATGGAGGCTCCCTCCATCAGCTGCCTGTCTGCAGATGGAGGGATGGAGGATGGGAGGAGGAGGAGGAGGAGGAGGCAGCGGGAGTTCTGCGCTTCCGACCCGGGAGGACCTCCGCGGCACTCACCCTGCGGCTCTGGCTGCTCCTCTTCATCCTGCGGGGCTGTGCGCTCTGTCGGGCCGGGGAGGAGGCGGTGTCGGCCGGCTGCGACAGGACTCGGTGTCGGTCCTCCCGGTTCTCCCTCTGTTGTCTCCGCCGAGGCTGCAGCCGCTCTGCGCGTGCGCGGCCGCTCGGAGGCAGATGCTCCTCTGCTCCGTGCTCGCGCTCTATCACGCGGACGCGCACGGTAGCCTACATTCCAATAAGAGCCCAACAGCGTCGCCCGGTGGCCAGCAGAGGGACTTCAGCTCTTCTTTGAAGAAACATATTTATGGACTAATGACGAGAAGAAGCTGCAACTAAACAGCTGATTAACCAGCAGCACGCAGACGGTTATAAGAGGAGGCTGACTGCTGTTCAATCCTCATCACAGCCCCGCTCTATACTGCTAATGCTCATGCTAACTGAGAATAGCAGTGGGACATTTTCTGTGGCGAGATGGATATACAGACTGACCACTAGAGGGCAACATTAACTGCTAAAAGGTGACAAGAGCTTCACAGTCCAGCTTTATTGTTTTTTACTGACAATGTTTACACTCGGTCACACTATACAGAAAGCCACAAATAAACAAACAAACAAACAGACAGACAGAATCCACTTTCAGTCACTCGCAGGGAATGATGGCGGGAGGAGGACGAGCGTTTGTGTGCAGCTCAGTGTCGGTTGCCATGTCGACCCAGCGATCTGTCGCCGCCGCTGCTGTGACCCGTTGCTGACATCACTTCCTCCAGGAAACTAAGACGAACGGAGCAGAAAGCAAGACAGTTAGATGTGCTCGACCAGAAGGATCGGTTAAGAACTGCAGTCTGTAGAGCGTTCACAAGAAAACCTCTGCAGCCCATTGTAACGCCAATCAATCAGAGTCACACTGGCTGATGGAGGACACATGTGAGAGCAGCAAAGCTCAGAGACCTCTTGGTGTTGTGGATGTTGCTTCCTCCCAGCACGATGCGAACACCCGGCGTGCTGCGGTTCAGGTTGTACACTGTCAGAGCTTCTTCATACGTGGCTCCACCAATCAGAAACACCAGGATGTCCTGAGGCCTGAAACACACACACACACACAGTGTGTGTCATCTGTGTCTCCCGTCTCCTGCACGTGTCTCTCCTGTCTCTCAGGTATGTCTCACCTGTCTCGGAGGCTGCTGGCTCCCAGGTAGGGGAACTGGCTGTCCTTCAGACGACCTTTGATCAGCTGGTCCAGCGTGTCGTGGAGCAGCGGTTGGTGCTGGGTGTAGACATTCTCCACCCCCTGATCACACACATCCACCAGAGCTTAACATTTTGGCTGACTGTTGCCTTGATGACAGACAGGAATGGGAGTGTTGGTACCTTGAGGCCCTTGAAGAACTGCTTTGTGATGGCGACGGCGTCCGTGGCCGTGATGAGGTCACTCCCCCGGACTCGCTTCCCTCCATACTCCACCAGGGCCTGAACCATCTGAGACAGACGGCACGCAGTGAAACACCGCCCCCATGAGAAGGAACACGACAGTACACGATGTGAGCGGTGTAGGGGTGCAGCGGTTACCCTGCGGTGGCGCTCGGACACGCCCCTCCTGCTCAGCTCGTCCATCAGTGAAGGCAGGATGCTGCTGCTGTGGCGCTCGTACCTCAGAGCGTAGAGCATGACGAGGCGCACGGCGTCCAGCTCCGACACGCGAGGGTTCTGCAGCAGGCGCCGAACGCTCTGACAGGAAACAGCGTTTTCACTAGCCTGCGATGGCTGTATGTGCTCTCCTGTAGAGGGCGCCACAGACAGCCGGTTCTACCTGCTGAGCGTTGGAGTGGTCGTTCTGACAGGCCAGCTCCTGCTCCGCCTCCGACACCTCCATCAGCTGGCGCTCCGACACCAGCCGCGACAGCTCGCCCACCACCGTCACGTGTTTGGACACGGTGCCCGACATCTTCTTAAACTGGGGGTAGTTATCCACGAAGGCCTGCAGGGGGCGAGAACACGCTCAGCTCAGGAAGCTCCTGGTGAAGGTTCCTGCAGCTCATCGCAACTCAGAGCGACTCTTCCTCCTTTCATCTCCTTCAGTATCATCAGACACATTCAGCTCATTCAGTGATTTCACATCATGAACAAACACTTTTTACAGGTCATTTGGGAGATCTGAGCTGCTGCTGACTGAAAAGCACTCCGACCTTCATGTCTGAGATGGACTCCAGCTTCTGCTGTTCTTTGGGTTTCTTCTTCTGGAAATCCTCCATCAGGTTCTTGATGTTGGTGCCGATTTCACCGAAGTTCAGGTACAAATTCTGAAGAGGAAAAATAGAAAAAGAGAAGTTCCGCCGACAGAATAAAACCAGACTGAACAAACGATGTCCTCAGTCCGTCTCTCAGTCAGCGACTCACGTTGGCGTAGAACTCGTCATTCTCGGCCGACAGCACCACCTCCTTCAGGTCTTTGCTGACCCCAGGGACTCTGGACAGGTCGATGCGGTTGTTGTTGAGTCCAAGCAGCTCGTGGACCATCGCCTGGTACGTCCACTGCAGACAGACACACAGTTTCAGTGCACAGACACACACACAGCAGCAGAGGTGATGTGACATCATTGGTCACCTGGTTAAGCAGTGGCGTGATGGCGTCGTCGCTGCGGTCGAGGATCAGAAGGAGAGGAGGAACCTCCGTCTTCCTGAAGTCAAACAGCTCGTACTCCTTGGTGATGATTTGCTGCAAACACAAGCATGGTCAGTCAGTACTCGAGTAAAAGTACAACAAAGCATTCTGAGGGTCAGTGAGGGGAAAGGGTTGCTATGGAAACCTTGACGTTCTCTGCGAGGCGTTTGGCCGCATCGGACGACAGCTGGTAGCGAATCATCGGACACTTCTTCAGAGCGAGAAGGACGGAGGTCAGACCCTGAGTGCAGCGAGAGAGGAGGGCGGGGTCCCAGCTCCGGCCCTGCCACACACACGCACACACGCACACACACACACACACACACAATTCAGTCATGACATCTCATGCATCTGTGTGTGCGTGTGTGTGTGTGTGTGTGTGTGTGTGTGTGTGTGTGTGTGTGTGTGTGCGTGTGTGTGTGTGAGTAGTGCTCACCCGGGTGACCCCCTGTAGGTTGAGGGAGAACAGGTGTGGATTCACAGCAATGAAGT
>JAUESF010000051.1:108590-118846 GCA_032274765.1 Malacoctenus tetranemus
ACACACACACACACACACACACACACACACACACACACACACACACACACACACACACACACACACACACTTGCTTTATCTTGCCTCCGTTTTGGTGTCTTTCAGGAGCTGCTGAGCCGAGCTGTGAGTCGCACTGATGGCATGGAGGCGGAGCCTCTGGAGAAGCTGTACGCCCTGCTGGCTCAGTGCATCTACAGACACAGAAACAACCGAGACAAGACGGCGCTGCTGCAGGTACAACCTGCTGCACGCAGGTCCAACACGGGGCCACCTGCCAGTGGGCATTGTCACTGGGTGTTTGTGTGTGACTCTGTGATGATTTGTTGCTTTGCAGGAGATGAAGACAGAAATTGACGGCTTCTCCTGAACCTCAGCAGGACAAATCTCCTAAAACCTCAAAGACAATCAGGCCTTTTCTGTTTATACTGACATATTTATTTATTTATTTATCTATCATATTTCTTTGTTTATCACATATTTATCAACAGCATTGGTGTTTGTCAGAGTTTGATGGCGTAAGTTTAAATAAAGTTTGATGCAGAGTTGATTCTAAAGGCCGTCTGCGTGTTTATCACCAACATTTGTGTTTTACTATTGAATGTTTGATTCGTTTGAGTCTGAACATTTTGTTTATCTTTCATTGTGCTTTTGTTTGTTTCCGGTGTTTTGTAGTAAACTGTCCGCGGCCTCATTGACGGCGCGTTGCGTTCACGCGACTCTCTGGGACACAGTGTAACTGTAACTTGTTGCGTAACGCCGTCTCGTCGGGACACGGTGTTTCGGCCTACTTTTACTCTGACAGGATGCGGACGGAACGTCGCACGTGACGTTGCACTCTACGTACGTAAGGACGCCTGACGAACCGTCAGCTCCTCACAGTAAAATAAATAAATAAAAACAGATGTACAAATATATAAATAAATTAATGTAAAAAAATGGTATCATTACACAGACAAGCACTTCCGCTACACAGACAAGCCTTCAAAATAAAACAGCTTTTAAATTCACGTTTGTTTAAATTAACTTTTTCATTCCTTAAATGACCCAAAAGCAACGACGATCATTTGTAATTATTATAATCAAAAGTCATTATTGGACTTTTTTATTTTTAACAGTTTTTTTTTCCCCAAATGATATTTTAACGTCGTAATAATTCTTTATATCCCTAAAATGGAGTTAAGTTAGATCATATCTTTATAGTATTTTTAATAGGTTTATCATATTGTGCTCAACATATCCTGACCGACTGATATAAATCGACTCATAATTTGGTCTTCTAGTTTTTAAAGAAATGTTTGATATTCATTTTCATTTGTAAAAATAAAACAAAAAGCTTTACTTTGCTGTGGGAA
Organism: Malacoctenus tetranemus; assembly: GCA_032274765.1. Taxonomy (NCBI): domain Eukaryota; kingdom Metazoa; phylum Chordata; class Actinopteri; order Blenniiformes; family Labrisomidae; genus Malacoctenus; species Malacoctenus tetranemus. The sequence continues at coordinate 109,943 of JAUESF010000051.1, forward strand.
AACCTTTGTAGAAGCATCATCATCGTTTATACATGTTTGAAGTGAATGGATGCGTTATAATCCACTGTAATATTGTGTGAATATATATTTCTAACAATAATTTGTCACCGGAGGGCGGAGGCTCTTATTGTGAAGCGCTGCGTCCCGGTGCTTTCAGCTCGGAGCGGCCGGATGAAAAATGGCCATCGTCCCCGGATCCGCTGAAGTGTTGTCGGAGCGTCTCTCTCCAAACTGCCCGTCTCACTAACTCGGAGCCCCGGCGGAGGGGAGCGATGCGAGTCGGAGCGGCGCGGGGCGCAGCGAACAGCTCTGCGGGGCGGTAGGCGGCTTGTCGTGCGGCCGTTGCAGCGGCTCCGTGTCCCGGCTGAAGCTGATGGGAACCTCGGCGGTTGGAAGGCGGAAGACTGCGCATCAACACCCCGGGGAGGAGACGCCGCTCGGCCGCGGCCGTTAGCCACATCAGCAGCTTGTTCCGGGATGCGGGTCGGCGGGACCGGACGGAGCAGGTATAGCCGGAGTCCGGAACCGGGGACGGAGGGAGGCGGGAGGCGGTCAGCGGGGCGTGGAGGCGCCTCCTGCAGCTGCTGCAGCGGCGAGCCTCCCGCTGCTAGCTAACGTTAGCTCTGCCTCTTCATCCGTGTCACCGTGACACATGTGCCACACACACACACACACACACACACACACACACACACACACACACACACTGTCTGCACTCAGTCTGCTGCCACTCAAGCACTCCTCTATCAGCTCTTTGGTGTCCAACCTGAGGCTCAGGGACCTTCCAGAGGGACACCTGAGTGTTTGGGTCCAGAGGAGGTTTTGTCAGCCTGAAACAGGAGTTTCAATAGTCTGTTAAAGTTGGTCACTAATAGTAAGTTGCCCAGTTTAATCTGGCACACCTGTAATAAACCTGCCAACAAAGCCAAGAAGTTGCAGTTAAAATGCATCAGCGTGTTTCTTCTGGTCTTACAGTTCTCACACTGTCTTCCACCAGGCAACAGTTTGTGTGTCCGTCTCGGCTTACGTGTTTCCGTCTTGCTGCAGGATTTAGAGAGCTCGGAGGAAACTTTCTGCTGACGTCCTGCTTCATGGAGCGCTCCCAGGACGCCTTGAACTGACGCGGCTTCTCAGACTACACGCGGTGCTCACTCACGCTCAGGATGGCGAGCAGGAGGAAGTCCACCACGCCCTGCATGGTCCCCCTGCGGGACGCCCCGGACTCCGACCAGGAGATGGAGGACGTGACGGGCGAGGCCGAGTCGGAGGACGCGGGCGGGGGAGGAGCGTTGGGCGCTTCCTTGGGGCTCACCGCTGTGCAGGAGGAGAGCGGCGAGGACGGCGACGCCCGACGAGGGTCCACGCCGGTGGATCCGTACCTGGACTCAAACATGGCGGAGGGGGGGTACGAGTGTAAATACTGCAGCTTCCAGACGTCGGAGCTGAACCTGTTCACCGTGCACGTGGACACCGAGCATCCCGACGTCGTCCTCAACACCTCCTACGTCTGCATGGAGTGCGACTACCACACCAAGAGGTGGCGCCACATTCACACTATCGCTTCCTCACGCTGTCACAACACGGAACAAACACACGTGATGACACACAAACTGAGCCGGAGCCAGAAAAAAAAAAGTTAGAAATGTAAACACGAATTATTTCCAAAGGTGGAAGTAAAGAATAGACTTCTTTATGGATTTCAAAACAAAAAGAAACTAAAAATATAATTGTAAAAATTTATGAACAACCACAATTCAGACTTTCAACAATCTTGTAAAATTTTAAGGATAAAATAAAATAATTTATGTAGTGATCTAATTCTTTAATTTACTGATTTATTTGCACATATTTATCCTCAACAAACATGTTGTTTGCTGGCCCAGACTTGTCATACCTTTTACCACCACAAGGGGAGGCAGTTTGTCGACACTTTTTTTTGGTGTTTTATTCCAAACTTTTTACCCACAATCCTTTGCCCTCAGCTACGACACACTGCTGGCCCACAATGCTCGGCTGCACCCCGGCGAGGACAACTTCACGCGGACGATGGTGAAGCGAAACAACGAGACCATCTTCCAGCAGACGGTCAATGACCTCACCTTCGACGGCAGCTTCGTCAAGATGGAGGACGAGGAGGCGGAGGACACGGCGAGGACGGCCATCGCGCTCAGCAAGACGCCCATCATGAGGATCAAGAGCCGGTCCGAGCCCAAGAAGTTCGCCGCCATCTCGCAGAAGATGGCCATCGATGACGTCATCAAAGTGGAGAGCGAGGACGAGGACGAGGAGAACAAGGAGCCGCCCACTCTGTCGCCGGTTCCCATGATGGCCGCCGCCGCCGTGGCCCCGCGACTCATCCCGGTGTCGGCGCCGGTGCAGGTTCAGGCCGTCCCGCAGGGCATCGTGGTCAACAGCCCCAACGTGCTGCAGATCAAAGGGGGCGGCGGCGGCGGCGTGCTGCCGCCGGGCACGTTGGCTCAGGTGCTGTCGGCGCTGCAGAACCAGCAGAACCACAGCCAGACGCAGCTGCTCATCCCCGTCAGCAGCATCCCCACCTACAACACCGCCATGGACAACAACGTCCTGCTGGTCAGCGCCTACAACAGGTAACACGCCGACGCCACCTGCTGGCCAACGTCAAAGGCTCACCGCGCTGTGAAGGATGAAGGCTTCATTAGTGTGTGTGTGTGTGTGTGTGTGTGTGTGTGTGTGTGTGTGTGTGTGTGTGTGTGTGTGTGTGTGTGTCAGGTTCCCGTACCCCTCGGTCTCAGAGATCATGGGTTTGTCGTCTCAGACGAAGTTCAGCGAGGAGCAAATCAAAGTTTGGTTTTCTGCTCAGAGGTTGAAACATGGAGTCAGCTGGACGCCAGAGGAGGTCAGTGTCACACACGCACGCACGTATGTTTCATGTGTTCTCAGGAGGTGACTCACTGCTCTTGTTCTCTGCTGCCCCCTGTCTGCAGGTGGAGGAGGCGAGGAGGAAGAAGTTCAACGGCACGGTTCAGACCGTCCCTCAGACCATCACCGTCATCCCCGCCAACATCGCCGCCGCCACCAACGGCCTGCAGTCCATCTTCCAGACGTGTCAGATCGTCGGCCAGCCGGGGCTCGTCCTCACTCAGGTGGCCGGGAGCGGCGGCGCCGTCCCCATCGCCTCGCCCATCACGCTGACGGTCGCCGGCGTCCCCGGGAACCAGCCCAAGGCCGCGGAGCCGCCCGCCTCCGAGTCCAAGACGGAGCTGTCCTCCGCCAGCGCGGCGCTCGGCTTGGACGCGGCGTCGGGCAAACCCAAGAAGTCCAAAGAGCAGCTGGCGGAGCTGAAGGCGAGCTACGGCCGGCGCCAGTTCGCCACGGAGGCGGAGATCTCGCGGCTCATGCAGGTCACCAAACTCTCCAAACGAGCAATAAAGAAGTGGTTCAGCGACACGCGCTACAACCAGAGGAACTCCAAGGACCACCACAGCCTGCTGCTCAGCGACGCCTCGCCCGGCAGGGCGCCGCACGGCGGCCGGGCCGCCAGGGGCAACGGCGCGAGCGAAGGCGGCGACGGCGCCGCCGCCACCATCATCATCGACTCCAGCGACGACGCCAGCGAGTCCTCGCCGACGTCCGGCGGCACCCCGGGCTCGTCGGGCTCCACCACGGAGCGGCGCGTGAAGTTTCGCCACGCCTTCCCCGACTTCACGCCGCAGCGGTTCAAGGAGAAGACGGCGGAGCAGCTGCTCCTGCTGGAGGCCAGCTTCCAGACCTCGGACACGCCCTCCGACGAGGAGCTGAGCCGCCTGCGCACCGAGACCAAGCTGACGCGGCGCGAGGTGGACGCCTGGTTCACCGAGAGGCGCAAGGCGCCCTCGGCGGCCAAGAGCAGCGACGGCGAGTGCGACGGGGAGAAGCCGTCCTCCTCGCCGCCGGAGCGACGCACGCCTCCGGTCTCCGGCCGGCGGGGGGTGAAGCGGACTCCGGAGCAGCTGACCATCCTCAAGAAGACCTTCATCCGCACGCAGTGGCCCACGGCCGAGGAGTACGACCAGATGGCGACGGACAGCGGCCTGCCGCGGGCGTACATCGTCAACTGGTTCGGAGACACGCGCTACGCCTGGAAGAACAACAGCCTGAAGTGGTACTACCTCTACCAGATCGGAAAGGTGCGCCCCCTGTCTGCCAGAAGGGCCCTCGGTGATTGGTCTTCCAGTAGCAGCCCTCTGTGATTGGTCCTGCACTAACGACTCTCTGTGATTGGTCCTGCAGGTGGATGAAGCTCTGAACGGCGGCACGAAGACCCAAAAGAAGTCCAGGAAGCGTTTCCGTGGTTGGTCCAGGAGGACGCGACGCCCGTATCCCTGCAAGCGCTCTCCACAGGGGGGCGCCGTCGCAATTAAGGTGTGTGAGGCGCAGTTGAGAGTTTGTCTGTTTTGTTTCTTTCTCAGTGTGAGCGTGCGGTGGACGTGGTCCCGGTGTGATGCGACTCGCTGTCTCCGCCCTGCAGGTGAAGCCGGGGAAGTCCTTCCTGAAGGATTACTACCTCAAACACGGCTTCCTGAGCGAGGGCGACCTCGACGAGCTGGTCACCAAATCCAGCATGAGCTACCAGCAAGTCCGGGACTGGTTCTCCGAGACCGCCAAGAGGGCCGAGGAGGGCCGCCGGCTGTTCAGTGACGAAGAGGAGGAGGTGGCCGCGGAGGAAGAGGAGATGGAGGAGGAAGAGGAGGGGGCGGCTGCCGAAGAGCAAGTGGACAGCGAGGGAGAGATGGAGGTGAAGGAACAGAGAGAGGAAGAGGAGGAGGAAGGGGATGGAGCTGAGGGGGAGGAGGAGGTGATCCAGGAGGAGGAAGAGGTGGTCCAGGAGGAGGAGGAGGTGGTCCAGGAGCAGGTGGTCCAGGGGGAGTCTGAAAGCATCAGCCAATCACAGCCTCAGGAGCAGACATGAGCAGACGGGTGAGTTTCCAAAGTAAAAGTCAGAGGACTGTGGTTTAAAGTGGCGTTACAGGAGTGAATATGCAGCTGAATCTCGCCTGTCTGACCAATAAAAAGCTTGTGTTGTTTTTTTCACTTCCTGTTTGTTTGTTGTTTTTCACATTTCACTCCACAGGTTCGACGTCCACTTGCCTCACGGCGGGGACGACTCGAGGACGGCTCGGGGATGTCGGTGTTTCTCAGCCGGTGGTTGGGGACCTAAAGACGGCGGCAGGACGCTCTGTGTGGTTCTTGTTGGTGAACTTTGGGTTGAGACGCCGCTGAGAGTCACTGAGGTACCGACAGATGGACCGAGCTGTCCTCCGGGCTTTTATTTTGGTGACAATGACTGAACTCTTATTTTGACCTTTTGGGTCATTTTTCTTACGAAAAAAAAAACCATTTGTATAAAGAAAAAAAAATCCAAAACATTTCTATGGGGTGCGACTGCGCCTGGTTTTTCAAAATAAAAGAAGAACTTCTTAACTTTTTTCTCAAGGGAACGTCTTGGGAAAAAAAAGTTTGTTTGAAAGGAAAAAAAAAGTTTTTTCTAAAGAGCGCCGGGTTTTTCTTCTTCTGTGAATATGCGACTGAAATGTCTGTGCCATTCGATTTCCAGCGTTTTATTCTAAATCAAGGAAAGAAGAAGAAAAAAGGAGCGAAGAGTTTAATTGTAACGTTGTCTTTTTTCCAAGTGACGCTGTCATGATGCTTTCATCTGAACCTCGAACGGTTTCTCCAAGTCTCCACTGCGCCGACTCCACACGAGCGACTTATTTAAAGAAAAAATCCACTCGTTCTCCACAGATTGTTTTGGACACAAAGACTGAAAAAAGCTCCAAAGGAGCTAGAAAATAGTCTAAAACTTCTCCTGAAGTTTGATGTTTGAGGGTAGATTTGAACGAATGCAATAAGAAATTGTACGAAAAATTTCCCAAATTCCTGCTTCCAGTTCAGCTTCAATCAGCACTGCGTGTTGCATGGTGCCACCCAGTGGACGGAAATGGAATGACCTGTGAAGTCCTGTAATGTCACTTTGTGCCACAAGATGGTGCGCTGAGCAGCTCCACTTTCCTTCATGCATTCAGTTCAGACAGAAGAAGAAGCGACAGACCAGAGAATAAACGAGTGATGTCAGTGACTCAGTGCTGCCACCTGCTGCATCACGTTGGTTTTTCTTTAAACCTTCATATTGTTGAAGGTGCAGGAATATTTTTGATGAAATGAAATCATTGTTTGGAGGAATAAACGCAGGTGACGAAGTGAACTGAGCTCAAACCTGTGATGCCCATTTGCACCACCAGGTGGAGCAGTCGCTAATGTTGCTTCCTCTTGGAAGAACTGCTGCCACCTGGTGAACAGACGTGGTTTTACCGAAGACTCGCATCCTGAAAACAGAAAACGGTCTAATTCATAAACCAGAGAAGCAGATTCAAAGAACTTCTCATTTACATGTTTTAATGTAAAAACAAGTCAAAGTCTGAATCGAACCCGAAACTTCGTTTGGAGTGAAGATTTTTACTGGCACATCACAATGCATTCTGGGAAAGGCCGTGCCTAATAAATGTGCCGTCTTCAGCTAATTATAGAGAACTGTGGCTTATAAAGTGGATTTTTTCTTTAATTAAAAATCACAGCGGATTAAAAACAGGGAAATCAACATCCTGCTTTTTATTTCCTTCCTGTTTCCACTTTTTAATCATTTTAACTTTCGCAGCCAATCGATTTGAAAGGGATTCAAACCCAAATCAGCTTTTGTGTCCTTGTCCTACAAAACTAGAAGAAGAAGCAGCAGCGACGGCGTCCGTGTGCTCGACTTTACTTCAGGAAAAACAGGCCACTTTACCTCAGTGAAGCTACAAACACGTACAGCAGGTTTCTACTTTTACTGTATGCATGAATCAATAAATACTCGAGTACTCGTGGAAGTGCTGTCGGATTATTTTGTGTTCGCCACCAAAGGAAGTGAAACACTTTAAAGAGAGAAGACGCATTTATCCGGTCTGATACGGGTGAAACTGACCGATTTCCTTCAGGTGTAAAAGAAGATATTTTAAGGACAAAACTCCTCGAAGCCCAAAACTTTGTAACTTTTCATACACGGGGACAAAAACTGCTTTTCTTTATGCTTCTCTGTCTCTTCTGTGTTTCTGAAGCATGTCGGACTCGCTGTCCGCAGGTGGCGCTGTGGTCGCGCTGAGTCTTCTGGTTGTAACGGTTCAGTCCGCCACAGGGGGCGCTGTCCTTCAGTACAGTTTCAGTCTTTCTGCCATTCGTTGAATTGCTTTAATAGCAGCACCAGTTTCTGGTAGTGTTAATTTATTTATTATATCTGAACTTTTTTTGTCTGCGAGCAAAAAATAAAAAGTGAAAATATAAAGAAATTCTGGTGATTTTTTTTTTTTTTTTTAAGAACTTTATTTTGAAATATCAGACTGACGCACACTGTGACATCACACTATGAGAACATCACTTACACTTGTATCATACTATTCAGTGACATCACAACACTTTATGATGTCATTCTTTACTCTGTGTAGGGGGGGGTGCACCTGTGGAGTCCATCAGGGTTCCATCCTGGTTCCTCTGAAGTTCAGGTCGTGGGATATCCCCCCGTTCCCGATCGTCACTGAACAGATGAGACGCAACTTTGTTCGTCAGTGTTGACAAACAGCCGCCGCTGCTTGTTTCTGCTGAGCACCGACTGGACGAGCCAGAACTCTCCAGCTGACGACAGGTCAGAGGTCGTCTGGAGTCCAAGTAGACAAAGACAGCGAACCGAAACTCAGAGCTGGAATTCAACAGACGCATGAAGAGGGGAAGAAAATCTGCTTGTTACAGCGAAAGAAAATCACAAGGAAACAAATTTATACATCAAAACTTTCTGGCAGGTTGTCTGATCTTAGTTTTTTTCCCCCTGCTGCTTCACCTCCCCTCCTCCTCCTCCTCCTCCTGCGCCTCCTGCACCTCCTGCCTGAGGTTGTTTGGACCCGGTGACCTCGCCTGAATCCTTCACGCCACAGAGATGAGCAGCAGCTCCATAGAAACCAGTCTGACCAGTCCTGGGAACAGTCTGTTCCCATCCACAGTCAAACCACTGCGCCTCCCCCCCCCGCACCTCCCCCCACACCTCCTCCCGCGCCTCCTTCACCTTTGTATGATATCTTAGTTTTTTTGGGGAGGCCTTGCATTTAGAAAGCTGAAAGTGGTTTCTGCGAGCAAGGTCGACAGAAAGAGGGAGAGAGAAGGAGGGAGGGAAGGAGGAAGAGAGGGAGGGAGGAGGTTGGCGGGAGCCATGTTGGGGCTAAAGGAGGCGGGAGAGGTTGCGTGTTGCGCCAGCAGATGGCGCTCTGAGCTCGTCCACGCGGCCTCCTACTGTACATCCTGTAACGCTGTGGGAGGTGAGGTAACGGCACCGGCTCCGGCTGGCCTTCATCCAGCCTTCCTGGAAGTTTGCTGCCTGGAAGAGGATGATCGCCTCCTCGCCCGGCCAGGAAACACCCGCAACTCGCCGCCGCCGCCGAGGCCATGACAACAGACGGCCGCCACCGACGGCAGGGGGGAGGAGAGACAGAGAAGGAGAGAGACGGAGGGAGGCGGCTTGTGAGGGTTTAAAGATGAAGAAGAGGAAGGGGAGTGAAGAGTTAACCAGGGGTGGGACCTGCTCCCCTCCTAATCACAGAAAGGGATGAAGGGAGGGAGGAGAAGGGGAGGGAGGAGAAGGGGAGGGAGGGATGAAGGAGAGGGAGGGATGAGGGAGAGGGAGGGATGAGGGAGAGAGAGGGGGAGGAGAAAATTAAAGTCGACACGAGTGGTGTGACGGGCCAAACAGGGGCCGTGTGAGGACGAGAGAGAAGCCTTTCACTACTGACCTACTTCCACACACACACACACACACACACACACACACACACACACACACACACACACACACACACACACACACACACA
>JAUESF010000051.1:137030-153487 GCA_032274765.1 Malacoctenus tetranemus
AAACCCCCCCCCCCCCCCCCCCCCACACACACACACACACACACACACACACACACACACACACACACACTTCCTCTGCTAATGAGCTAAACGCCACGGAGGAGCGGCGAGCGCCTCGGCGCCCCGTACCATCGCTGACACTGGGTTCGGCTGCTGCCTCATTAAAACCTAACGTGAACATTTCAGACGTTTGCTAACGCTGCGACTCGCCGGGCGTGTCCAGGAAACATGGCGGCGGCTCTCTGTCACGGCGGCCTGTGTCAGCGCTACATTTACTCTGATTACTGTTCTGCTCCCACTCGTCCCGTCCACATGGTGTCATTGATACTTTAACATGAGTAAAATTAAGTAAGTACTCCTCGTGTGACATCCTAAATACATGTATGTCTTGGAGCACCTAAACGCTCCTCATCGCTGTGGTTGTCGGGACTGTGCGACGCTAATGATGTCGGTTGTTGTCCTGCTGGACCGGAAGTCCCACCGAGTCCAATTAAAATGCTGCATGAAAGCGCGAGTCGGCCGCCGCTCGCGTTGCGGTTGGAGCAGCAGCCGCAGAGACGAGTCGCACGATGAAGCAGAGAGAGCAGCATTCACAGAAAAAACAACAGGTCCCTTCAGAATAAAAGCAATCTGTGGTTTCCCAGGTCTGCAGCAGAGTTTCTGTTCGACTTCTGACGTTGAACAGACGAGACCGTTTCAGGCTGGAGTTTGACTTCAAATCTGGAAGCACTCAGAGAGAGCAAACCTCCTCCAAGACACCTGCTACTGTTTACTGCTTCAATGCTTCAACCTCTTGTTCGCTGGACTCTCTTAAAGGGCCAGACACTCGTACAACCGCCTCTGATCACAGGACGACACAGTGAAAGGTCGTTGACCTGCTCGCAGTGCAGGATTTCACCTGAACTTCAGTCGTACTGCGACTGAGACTGAAGGTGTTGGTCCGTCAGCAGAGATATGACTGATAAACTGTGGAGGTGAAGGGGAGGAGCCTCTTTACGTCTGACGCAGGAAGAGAAGGGCAGTGAAGTATCTAGTGTATTTGTAAGAAGAAATGTCCATATTTTATATTCTAATATATTTATTCACGTAGTTTCAATGAAACATTTTTTCTAAAAACTTTTTAAGCCTTTTAAAACCTTTTTCTTTATCTTTATTGATCTATCTGAACACATTTTATTCTAACCACTGTGATTAATTCCATCCACCTCAAACCAAACTTCAGATAGAGGATGTTCCTCCCCCATTTCAGCCTCCGTGAGTCACAGCAGCTCACATGTCACGTGGAGACTTTAAACAGCAGAAAAAACCACTGGTGACTCGCGCACACACACACACACACACACACACACACACCAGCTGTGGAGGCTGCTCCCTTAGCTGTTCCTGTGATCATCTGACTTTTGCTTCATTTCTTCTTTTGTAACTTTGCTTTAGGAACCTCAGTGTGAAACAGAAGCCACCAACAACTTCCTGTGGGAACTATGGTGGGTTTCAAAGTCCATTTGTCCATTTGTACAGGACTCCATAGTTTAATAATTGTGCTTCTAACGACACAGGTCTCCAGGAGTTCTACCTGTGTACTACAAAGTAAATATTTCATTGGTTGTACTACGTTGTAATATCTGTGCGTAAAGTCGCCTAGAAAGCACTTGTAATGACGCCTGTCGGACGGGTTGAAAAGTGCAGTCTGATTGGTCGTTGCCTCCTTTCCGTGAGGTGGGCGGAGTCAAATACCTGCGCTACCTGTCCAGGTGACCTCTCACCTTGTGCGATGGCGATGGACTCGAAGCTCTGCAGCTCCTGCAACAGGAGGCTCCGCTCCTGCGCCTGCAGCCGGTAGATGAACTCTTTGGCCCGTTTCGGGGAGTTGAGCGGCTCCCGCGGCTCTTTCCGGCCGTGAGTGCCCATCCAGCGGCGGGAAGGGCGGCAGCTGGCCGGCCCGGAGAGCGCCGCCAGCGGCAAAGCTCCGCGGGCGGCGGGGCGCAGCGCTCCCTGCAGGCACACCCGGAGCATGGCCGCCTCCGGCCGGGGAGTGGAGGAAGAAGGGAAGGAGGAGAAAAGGAGAAAAGAGGAGGTGGCGGCGGCTCGCGGAGCTCTGTACCCGCACAAGTTCTTCAACCGTTTTCTCCCAAAAACGCAGCCCGACACTTTGAGTGACGGTTACTCCGAGTTTCCGGTGGCGTGGACGCGGACGCGCGCTCCCTGTGGTCTGTCGGAGCGCCGCTCGGTCCGGATCATCGTCTGCCGGCGCGCGGGTCGCTCCCGAGTCCCGATCCTGAAGTTCAGCCGGAGCGAGACACAAACTGAAGGCAGGACAAGTCACACGCGGAGCGCCGGACAGCTGCTTCCGGCCCAGTTTTTCACAATTAAACAGTGCTGGCGCTCCAGTCTTTCAGAATAAACTTTAAGAAAACTTCAGCAGAGAAGTAAAAAGTAGCCGAGGTCCACATGAACTTTGACACATAAAAATTAACAGCTTTGACTGTCTTCTTCGGGAGGATAAATTTGAACTTTATTCCTAAAATGTTGGGTTTTTCTGTCAGTGATCTTGTGCCTCGGAACTCGGTAAAACGGCGCTACCTGGCGGTCAGACGACCTACCTGCACGTCACGTGTTCAGGGTGTTTGTGTGACCGTGCAGGTGTTTTCCAGGTGTTGTTGGTGAGTCCACTGAGTCCAAACTCCTTATCAAAGATGATTTTATTTACATAAATCTCTTTTTAAAACAAAAGGCAAACTGAACCACTTTCACCTTCACAATCATCATCATCATCATCATCATCATAACCCATCCTTCATGGCCGACTAAAAGCGTCCACTCAGAGCGCCGCCGCTCCCGCCTCGTCACCTGGAGCTGCATGGATTTGTAATCAGAGTAAATCACAGGAGTAAGGATCCCTTCCAACAGGGTAACACTTTCAGCAGTTGTGCTTTAATACAGACGACAGCCTGCTGAATGAAGACAAACAGTCGCAACTCCAGCTTCCTTTGTCCAGAGGAGGGAACTTCCCCCTGTCCAACCTTTTCGTCCCTGAGACTGGAAACATGCTGGAGCCTTAAAGTGCAGCCTGGAGCTCCGAGTGGACACACGCGCACACTCTCTGGTATTTTCTGGCCGTAAAAAGAGGAAAAAGGTGCTTTCCTGGATAATCCGACACCCGTGAACACTCGCACCGTGTTTGGGACGTGGCCGGTTCCCGTCCACACTGGAGCTTCACTGCGCCACGTCGTCCAGCATAGGCGCAAGTTTTATTCGCACTTTGCCCCCGCAGCAGTAAAATGAGAATGAAATGAACATTTATCCAAACTAAACAATAATTTCTGTATAGAAACGTCTCATCGGAAGGGAAACGTGTGCACGTGTTCCTTTTAAATGTACGACAACGTACACAAACGTGAAGCGCGGTCACACAAGAGACCAGTAGTCAGTAATGGAGGAGGTATTTCAGTGATTACAGTAGCGAGTCACTTTGTTTTCTCTGCTCGGATTCGTCCATCACCAACATCCGACGGGGGACGAGCTGCAGAGAGAGCGTCAACACCTGACCTGGGATCAGTTTGGGAGCTGATTCAGAGACAGGACTTCTGTTTTAACTGAAAAAAGGCTGAAAAATCTGAAAACTGAATCACGTTCCAGGGAAACAAAACAAAGTGGACGAATTCTGATCGTCATGGTCGAATCGAAGGTTTCAGAGTGGAAGGAGGATTTTGCATTTTGAGGTAAGACATCAGGATTAAAGCTGCTGATGTCCACACGTTGTGGCGTCTCTCTGCAGACGTCGAACGAGCTCTTCAGCACTTCCCCTCGAACGCACAGCGACGGAAAACGCGACTGCATCTTTAAGACATCGTCTGAACACATTACATGTCGGCATCCAAACACAAACACGCTGTGGGGCTGCGCAAGCTACACAATCCTGAACACAAAGACACAAAAGAGCTGCCGCCTCTTTGATTTTCATCACCACCGAAGAAGACGGGTTTCTCCTTAAAGGTACAGTATGTAAAATTTTGAAAATACCACTTCTGTGTCGTAGGTGGCAGTAGTGAGTTACTGCAGTTTATCTTTCGTTGAGCTATTTTGGCTTTCAGCAAGTTCGTCCACTCAGCTGGTGGTTTGCTAGCTGGCTAACATGCTACGTTCAGTCGCCAAGCTACAGCACAGAAAACATGGAGACAAACAGGACTCGGAGCTTCTGTTAAAGGGACAGTTTGTATATTCTGACACACGTGACACCAGAGCAGCTTCTATGAAGCTTTGGCAAAACTTTCTTAGTCAGTAATGAGCCTGAAAAAAGTGTCTTCTTTCCTGGATGCAAAAGAAAAAGTTACAGGCTGTAATATTTGATAATGTGTCTGCTGTGCAGTAGGTGGCAGCAGAGAGTGTCACTGTAAGTCCCACATTGTCTGAGTGATTCCCAGTGTAACAGCCTCTGTTGGATTCAGGCTGTACGACAGACTAGACCCTAGATGTAGGAAATCCAGCAAGCTGGGCTAACTGCTGAGCCTCATGATTAGCATGCTACGATAGCTCCAGAATATACCGGAGCCGTTCCATTTATCTCAGGCGGTGGGAGGAAGGCGCGGCGTGTAATAAGGTGAAGCTCCTCCCACATTAGGTTGCAGACACAAGTCATTGCCAGCGCTGGATTTACAAGAGTGGCTTTGTTGAGGCTAGCAGATTAGCATGCTAACTTCAATAAACATACCCACCAAACCACACAGAATAGCTTCATTCTTCAACGTATAACTGAAAAATATTGGAATTTGTCACAAAAAAATAACGTACTGTACCTTTAAGACAAAGCTGCAGAGAAAAATGAATTTAATTTAGTGATGTTTTTTTCAAAATATTTTGTTAAATTAAAGGAATGAAAACAGATTTTTGGGTAAATTCATAATTTAAAGGAATAAAAGGATCTGGTTTGAGTTTTTGGTCTACATCACACAGCCCCAACACACACGCATGCACACGCACACGCACACGCACACACACACACACACACGCGCACACACACACACACACACACACACACAGCAGCAGTTTCTCCTCCTCGAGCCCTTTAAGAGTGAAACTCAGAATTAAACATGAAGTAAAAGAAGAACAGTGACGTCCCTGACCTTTTTTAGAACACAAATTAAGATGCTGAAATTGTTGTTTTCAACTTAAATACCATAAAGATCTATATGAGTGAGTGCGTGTGTGTTTGTGTGTCAGTCCTCCTCAGAGTCCGTATCATCATTTATATAGTCTTCTTCTATGGGCGCGTTGCCAGTCTGAGTCCCCCACTCGTCTTCGTCGTACTCTATGCTGTCGTTATCCTCCAGCAGCTCGTTGTCCAGCTCCACCCCGCCCACTCCTGCCCCCGCCCCCACAGGCAGGGCGGCGGCCACTCCGTCGCCCGGCAGTTCAGCGTCTGGCTCCCCCTGCAGGCGGTCGTCCTCCTCGGCCGGACCCTCGGCCGGGCCCTCGGCCCCGGCGTCCTGCGGCGCTGCGAAGCCCCCGTTGTTGTTGGAGAAGGCGGCGCGGTTGTGGGCTTCCTCCACATACACCCGCTGGTGGCACATGGGACACGTGTCCTGGATGTACAGCCACTTCCTCAGGCACAGCGCGTGGAAGTAATGGTGGCAGGGCGTGATGCGGGCCGAGGTGGTGAACTCCTGGTAGCAGATGGCGCACACGTCCTCGATCTCGGCCAGCTGGTCGCCGCGCACCTCGGGCAGCGAGTTGATCTTCTTGACAGCGGTGCGTCGGTTGATGAAGGTCTTCCAGCCGTTCTTGGCCTGCAGGTAGATGTTGAAGTAGGCGTGCAGGCACATCATGCAGGCGCGGATCTTGCTGCCCGACTCGAACATCATGGTGTAGGCGCCGTTCCCGAACATGATGACGCCGAACAGGAACTCGATGATGTTGCCCGTGGAGCGCACGTAGTACACGTAGTCGTCCAGCTTCTCCCACAGCTCGTTGGAGAAGCCGTCGACCATGAAGAGGCCGTAGACCGTCAGTGAGACCACCACCTGCAGGACAGGAAGTCACACCACAGCTCAGTCAGACCCCAGCTCTACACTCGTGTACCCAACCAGCTGTCGCTACATCTCTCCCTCCCCCCATTCAGCTCCCTCACTCTGCTGTTAGCTTTGGCGTTAGCTCTCAGCACGACATCACTGTTTTCACTAAACTCCTGTTTACTGGAGTCACAGCATCTCATTTATGCTGAACTGACTCGCCCCTCTTCACAGCAACATGAAAGAAGTCTCATTGTGTGTAGCTTTAGCATCAGCCTGAGCGCGGTCGCTCCGAGCTCACCTTCAGACAGAGCTCCACGCAGAAGGCGGTGACGGCGAACAGCCACGTGTTGAGGGCGTAGTAGTGCCACAGCGCGTAGCTGAGCGCCATGGGCAGCACGAAGAGCGCCAAGGACACCAGCAGGACGGGGAAGTGGCGGCGGAAGGACGAGACGTGGGAAGCACTGAGCGACATGAGGACGGGGTCGGTCATGCCGTGGATGAAGTGCAGGATGGCGGTGAGGAGAAGGCACATGTTCCGGCTCAGGCGCACCTTCGAAGGGAGACTCTCAGTTAGTGTCACAAAGAACCGCGGCCAAGCAGCGAGCACGTGAGCCGTGCGGGGAACCTACCAGGCGCTCCTCGGGGTCCAGGCTGCTGAGGCCTGTCTGCAGAGCCAGGATGAAAAACAGCACCGGGGCCACGAAACCCAGACGCTTGTCTTCCTCCTCCGTCGAGCCTGGGCGGTAAAGAGACGAGCAACTTTAGGGGCTGCTGTGTCAAACACCCCGTCACCTATGACACACAGAACAGGACGGGCTGCTCTCTGCGGGAGGCGCAGCGTTACCTATGAAGGCCAGGATGCTCAGGCCCAGGTAGTGCGCCACCGAGGAGATGACGGCGCTCATGCCGAGCACGGTGAGCGTGGAGTCGCAGCCGGAGATGATCAGGTTACTGGTCAGATCCCAGAAGACGTCCCAGCTCAGCAGGAAGCCCTGAAAGCAACACAGAGACACACAGACACTCTTCACTATTAGAAGTGATGAAGCAAAGCAACAGTTTTACTTCCACTGGAGGACCCAGCCGATCACTGACCTGTGAGTCGGCGCCGCCGTCCGTGGCCCCTCCGGTGGCGTCTCCGCTCTCCCTGCTCACCGCTTGCACCACGTAGACCAGGATCAGCGCCTGGGCGGTGATGCGGGTCAGCCAGAACACCCGCAGCACGTCCGGGAAGCGGATCCTCCTCCAGGTGTCCTCCAGCAGCAGCTGCAGCCCGTAGATGCGGTACATGTGCCGCACCAGCAGGTAGACGTACCTGCACGAGTAGTAGAACCACTTGAGCCTCATGGCGAGGCACACGGCCGTGTTCAGGGCCAGCGCCAGCCCCGAGAACACGGCCACCAGCTGCCGCACGTCGGCCGGCAGCTCGATCATCAGCCCCCACAGCGGGATCATGATGTCCAGGACGACCAGCGCGGCGAACACCGACTGGAGGTTGAGCAGGAACACGTAGCCGATGCCGAAGACGAGCTGGACGGCGGCCATGCCGAGCCACAGCGTGGGCCCGTTCCTGGGCAGCAGCCTGAAGCCCAGCGCCGCCTTGTAGTAGGCGCTGTAGAAGTCTATGTGGGAGGTGGCGTAGTAGTTGATGAGGACCGCCGCCGCCGCAAGCAGCACGGCGAAGGAGAGCGTGTAGAACCTGAACAAGGCCTTCTGGGACAGCAGCAGCACCACGCTGGAGACCAGGACACCTGGGACACACAGGACAGGACGCCATGACGGGAGTGAACGTGCATCGGTCTTCAACTCGGCAAAACAAAACAGGAAGTTTGTGTTCTTTTGTTTCCGTACTTTTAATGGTGACATTTTGATTTTTATTCACTTTGAGCTTTTTGTTTGTCTTTCTTGGCAGTGGGACTTTTGGGGCTTTTTTGAGAAACAAAACAATATAACTTTTCACAGCAAAACAAAAACAAATCCTGCAATAAATATGATGTCATAAAGACCTAATAAAATGCAGGATCCTGATGATGGTGGAACATCAAATGTTCTTAATATCCAATTTTTAAAAATATCAGAGATCCAGCAGAAACCTCAGTTTATCGTGGGACACTGTGAGTTTAGAGTTAACCATGTGAGCTTCACTCCTGCTGCCACGGTGAGATTTCCCTCCAGCACAATCACAAAGGCTGGCTGAACCCGGACACCTTTGTGTCCTCGCCGACTCGGTGAGTCGGTGGGTTCAACTTTCACTGAGCCATCCAAAGGTCTGTAGACCAAGAGGTCAGTTAGGTAAACCGTGGGGGGGGGGCTGTGTGTGAGGGGCGTGTGCACAGGAGGGCGTGAATCTCATCACAGCAGTAAAACACAACACCTGGTGGTTTAACACACCAGTGAGACAAAGACTGAGTGACTTCTGCATACAGTGAGTAGAAACGCTGCAGTTGTTATGCAGAGCGGTTTTGTGCATTAGCATTAACAATCCATTCAGCAGACATGATGATTGGCTCTAACTTCTGTGGGATCAAGTTCTCACTGCTGGTTCTGTCTTGTTGTCGCTCCTGAAGAAGCTTCACAAAGGAAGCTGAAACTATGAGTTATCCCCGAAGTGTGATCAGCGACCAAGTGCAAAATCAACTGAGAACACGTGACAGGTTTACTGCGAGGGGGTTCCTGCTGCATGAGGGTTTACTGGGGCTGATTAAAGAAGCAGGTCATCGACTGACCCCAAGTCAGAGTCCAAAGTTCGTTTCAATTGTTTCTCGTCGTGGTGTTTGCGGACCGATCGACCGCGCTGTGATAAATCACCTGACATGTCATGGAGCTGCGGGAAAGTTTCTAACGATTAAACTGACAGCGGATTCAAGTCAACGCAGTCAGCGACGCACGGCTGATCGGAGAGCAGCGGCATGCAACACTGGCTAGGAGTTGGTTACAGTTTGTTGGTTAAATCCCTGAACGAGCCGGATGCTCAGAGCAGAGACACAAAGGACACCTGTGACCACCCGGCGGCTTCAACGCACGGTAAGTGACGTCAGAGCACCAGTAAACAGGTTGGAGGGGACGAGTCAAACGGTTGGTCAGGGAACTAACCGGATCTGCGAACGTTGGAAGTACCGGTTAAATCGGCTTTAGCCTCTGACAGCGGACTCCGCGCCCCGCTGGGCAGACCGGGCTAACGCAGCTAGCCGGCTACGCTGCTGACCACCCGCCCCCCTTCGGAGAGGACTTACCCGACACTCGGACCAGCACCTTCCCCATCGCCCCGGCCCATCCCGGACCCGGGTCGTAGTACGAGTTAAAAATGGCGTCGATAATAAAGATGCAGGGGACTCTGAGAGCCACGTCCAGAACCGCCAGGGCCTGCTGGCCCAGCCGGGCTTGAGTGGACGCCATGCGGCTTCGGCGGCGGGTCACAGTCCGGGGCAGCGCCGGGTCTCCATGTACGGCCGGGCCCGGGTGGCTGCCGCGGCGGGCGTCCTTTCGCCTTCGGTTTTGCTTTGCCTGACGTTTATTTGTCAGCTGGCAGCCTGCCGCCGTCCGCCATGATGGCCGCGCTCAACCTCCTGTTGCTTCTCTCCTTCTGCGGCTTCAGCTCGCGCTCTTGTCTCCTCCAGCCGCTAAACTGCGAAGTTTCGCGCAGGGCTGCACTCAAACACGCCGACGAGGCTCGCAAACGTCCCTGCTGACAACAGTCCTGCTTCCGACAGACCAGAAGTTCAGCTGACGTAACGCGGCGTAACTTCCAGCGCCGGTGGGTGTGGCGATGACGTCACACGCTTGACTTTCAAATCAGTTCCGTTGAAAACTACAAAATAAGACAACTTTCTGAAAGTCAAAAGTTCTCTTTCAATCCCTACAATTTCAAATTTTGAACCATCAATATTAAACTTTTTTTTAAAAGTAGATATCTTAAAAACGAAAAAAGTTGAATTTTAGGAGTAAAATGAGAAACTCACCAATCTCCTTAAATAGTGAAGAATATTTTCATGTCTGTCCTAAAATAAAGATGACAAAAAAAAGCAAGCCCCCACCCCCAAAAAAGAAAGACAAAAGTAAAAATATAAACACTTAAGTGAAAATAAAGTGTGTTTAACAAATAGAAGTTGACAAAAATCAAAGAAATGTGATAGAAAAAGTCAAAAACAATTGCACTTTGTTGCACCTTTGTAAAACAATAAAAGATTTAGTTAAGAAAACATGATCTTTATTCAGAAGTGAGAAAGGCAGATGTTCAGAGCGGACATTGTGATCAGCTGAAGAAAACTTTGATGGTGTTGTTGTAGATGGCGCTGGCGAGCTCCAGCGGATCCTCACCCCGTGCTGCAGCCATCACCTCCAGGACTTGTCTGCAGGAGGTCAAAGGTGAAACACAGATTTACAGTTTATCAGCCAGGAACTTTCATACGAGTCTAAGGCGTCTCCCACTCACATGATGTTGCAGGGCTCGTTCCTGTCTTTCAGGCAGTGTCCTGCCTCCCACTTCTTCTTTGTGGGAAACGTAGTTTTCACATATTTGGAGCCTGCATGAGTGTTTTTCACCCCACACCACGGAGCATCTGAGGGTGAGCGACAGGAAGCCAAAAGCATGGGAAGAAACCCGTGTTTCAGGAGACATCAGAATACGAGTGCTGTTTTTAAGCATCACAAGAACAGGAAAAATGTGACGACTGGAGAGAATAAGTGAAGGCAGCAGTGCGTCATGGCAACGCTCACCTGTTTCTATCATGAGGCGCTCGGTGGGGATGGACTTCATGGCTTCAAGGTTTGCTTCTGTTTTCAAGGAGCTGACACATTTTTTATCGTTTATAAAAACCTTCAAAAGTGATTTAAAGCATTTTTATCAGCAGAGTGCAAAGAAGCAGAGAATGTCCCATAAATCTGAAGGACACCTTTATACTGAAGTCACATGAAGACAACAGGAAGAAATCAACTCCACCTGAGATAAACTCTCACCCCATCTTGATTTTTCCAGTAATTTAGTTAAAATTGTGAAACTGTAAATTATTTTTGATACATCATTTTATTTTGAAAGTAATTGCTTTAGAGTATTCTGAAAATACTGCCAACATAAAAGCTTCCAGTGACTGATAAAAGTGTTAAGAGACATCGGACCATGATCATTTCAAAATGAAATCCCCTCACCATCCATTGATTCCAATATAAAGGTCCAGGTCAACGAGAGCAGCGGCGTCTTCTGGCGTCCCGTCGAACGAGTGAACCTGCAGGACAACACATTGAAAACCCGTCGGCCAATCAGGCGGCTCCTCCGGCCGAGCCAGACCTGACTGATGCGCTCACCACGCCTCCAACACACCGCTCCCGGTTCCTCTTCATGATGTCTGCCGGGTACAAAGAGAACACAGAACATGTGTCTACATAAAAACCCCGATGAACCCGAGCGCTTGTTTGTTTGTTTGTTTACCGATGAAGTCCTGATGGGCGTTTCTGCAGTGCAGGAACATGGGTAGCCGGGTCTCCTCCGCCAGATCAAACTGCTTCTCAAAGTACCTGCGACCAACAGAGAGAGAGAACCAGTGAAATCTGCTCAGCTTCATCACCCGAAATCTACTCTTTCTGCACTGTGGTCAAACAAATATTTCAAAGTGTCACTGGAAGCTTTAAATGAGGATGTTCAAAGTTTCAAACAGCTCTGTGGAGATAATTAGGAAGGATCCCGGAACGTGTTCCTGTGAAAACGATGCCATGAACTCACTTGAGTTGCGTCTCTTTGGGACAAAACTCCAGCCTGTCAAAATCTGCAGGAAGAAAGAAGAGAAAGTCGGAGGGTCGTCTCAATCAAACGCGTCTGTCTCAGCCAGAGTGTGTGTGTGGAGCGGTCAGCAGCAGAGACACACCCAGTCCACACTCTCCCACGGCCACCACCTTCCCTCTGTGCGCCGCCGCCAGCTCCATCAGGCCCGAGAAGTACTGCGACTCGCCGCTCTGCAGGAACTCGCTGCAGCGGGTGGGATGGCAGCCGACTGTGCAGTAAAACTGATCTACAGGGGCAGAAGTCACAGGGTTAAACTTCAAAGACCGGCAGGTGAGACCTCTGAGCCGCTCAGGTACCTCTGGTCAGCGCCAGCTGCACCGCCTGCCGGCTGTCCTCCAGACTTCCACCGGTGATCATCAGCTGTGACCAGGAAATCAAACGTGCAAATTACAAAGGAGACATTTCAGCCAGCGTGTTGCCAGTCCATGGAAACCCAGAATGATCCACACAGAAACAACATGCTGGAACTATGCAGGACTGAGGGGGCTGCTGTGATTTGCACTTACCTTTTCCACCCCGATGCTGAGCGCTCGCTCAATGATCTGATCAAAGTCGTCTGAGGGAGGAGTAAGAAATCTGATCAACTGCAGGCCGACGCTCAGAAGGTAAACGAACACAGAGGAGGAGCTGCTCACCATCGTGTTTCTGCTTCCCTCTGTAAAGACCTCTGAACATGGGGTCAGTCAGGTTCACCCCGATGTCTGAGAGGAGGAGGGGGAGGGGAAAGAGGAGGAGGAGAAAGAGGGGAAAGAGGAGGAGAGGAGATGACAGTTAAACACTAAACCCAGACGCATCTCCATCATCCTGCTGATACTGATTACTGCTACAGAAATGAGCAATGATGTGAAGGAAGCTGCAGACTCAATAAAACCGTCAGAAATCAACAGCTTGAGAAAACAGAGGGAAATCAGCCTGCATTAAGCTCAGCTCAGCTGCAGCAACACCTGAAGCTGCTGCTGTCAGTCGGACTGCTGTGCTGTCACTTTCTGCAGGGCTAGCTCATTAGCTTCCAGGCCAACCAAACGTTCAGGCTGCTCCGGTTCACGCGCACTAACGGGCAGACAGGGGCAGACTGAGCGTGTCCTTCATCCTCTCGGTGCCGTGTCTGACCACAGGATCACGTCCCTCACCTATAAACTTGTGTTGAGCCATGGCTGAGGCAGAAGTCCAGAGAGAAACACATGCACGTCTCAGCATTACGCTGCTGCGGTACCGTAACAATGGGAGCAGAGCGACAAACGTTGTTTGGCAATTGTGAAGTTTTGGCCCATTTTTTTCCAGTGATCAGATATATTCAGTTGCATTTAGAATAATGGTGCCTTTCTATCTCACACTGTGTCAGCTCAAGTTCAGACCCTGATCAGAGAATTGAAAATGTAGCTGCGTCTTTTAGAGCTGTTTACGGCAACGTACAAAAATTCCCAGAATGCTCCGCGCTGGAAGCTCCGGCAGAAGGTGACAGCGGACGGTGAAAATGGCCTCCGCGTATCTCACCCACCAGCAGAAAGTGCTGCGGCTTTACAAGAAGTCTCTGCGACACCTGGAGTCGTGGTGCGTGTTCAGGTGAGAGGAGCCGCTCCCGAAAAATCTGCGCAAAATCCCTCAAGAGTAACGGGGAAACTCCGACCTCGCTGCCTGTTCGTGGTGCTGCTAAGCTAACTAGCCTAGCTGCTGCTCACAGGTCACTCGGAGCTCCAGTCTGACGTTTACCGCTCCGGAAACCTCTTTATTGGCTTCTTCTGTCTACAAACTATAATAACTCGGTTTTATTCGGTGTCTTGGTTAATTTCAAAGGTTATTTTGTCACGTTTTGACGTTGCACAGCGGATGTTTACATGCGACAGGCAACGTCAAAATAAGAGACCAACTAAATGTCTAAGTTTATTCGTGTCAAAAAAAAGGATTATTTACTTTTGTTGTCAACATGCATAAATCATTCATTTTTTTCGCTTTGATTTTATTCCCTAAATGTGCAACATTGATTCACAATGTGGTAATTTTTTGCTGAAAGAGTGTGTTGAAATGAATTTGTGCATTGATTATCACAGTAAATTAGACCTTGACTTCACGCAATGAAATGTATTGATACTGTTAGATTTGCAACATGTATTCTGTCATTTCCCTGTGAGGGATGTCATTGATACAGGCTGTGAACATCATTTACTGAGTGACCATTCAGGTTAACCACGTAAGGTGTTTGAGTGTAAAGTTGTGGTTGTGTCTTTCTCGCTGCAGAGACAAATACCGTTTCTACGCCTGCGTGATGCGAGCTCGCTTCGATGAGAACAAGAACGAGAAGGACATGGTGAAGGCCACCATGATGTTGAAGGCGGGAGAGGAGGAGTTCTGGGCCAACCAGCATCCACAGCCCTACATCTTCCCCGACTCGCCCGGAGGGACGTCCTACGAGAGATACGAGTGCTACAAGGTGAGACCAGGAAGCAGCGAGCGTCTTCTCAGTCAGCAGGGCTCCTGCTGCCACAACACCTGCAGCAACAAGACTCAGCCAGAGCTTTTTTGGACTGGGAGGGAGTTACACAATAAGTATCATTGTGTGTGGTTTGGAATGAAATGTTGCACAAAATAATTAACAGAATTTTAAAAATGTGTAAAGAAAACCTTTTTTAATTGATTTAAATCTGAATGACTATAAAGTCTACAATAACTAGGCTTTGATATTTATTCTGTGTTTGTTTGTTGTCGTCTTTCCCCCCACATGCTGCTGCTACAATTGCTCCTTTATGTCAGTGTTACACGTGCTCGTGTGTTTGAGGCTGTGTTGTGCTTTATGCAGATCCCAGAGTGGCTGCTGGACCACTGGCACCCCTCGGAGAAGGCCATGTACCCCGACTACTTCTCCAAGAGGGAGCAGTGGAAGAAGCTGAGGGAACAGAGCTGGGCCAGCGAGGTGGGCCGCCTTCCTCTTTCCAACGCGACACTCCGACGGGAACATCAGCCCGACAGAAATGCGTCCTCTCACTCATGTTGGACTAGCCTGTTAAATCCAGCAGATGGTGCCATAGTTTGGTGTTTGGGCCACACACCTCTTCCTGTTTCTCCGATACTGTCAGGACAGAGGAGGGAGTGCCCCCCCCCCAATGGTCGGCTCCAACTATGACACCTGTAGTTGTGAGGCGACTGAACTGAACTCTGTCTGTGGAGTCACAAGGACAGAAAATAGATCTTTAAATGTCTGTCGAAGCAGTTGACGATGATGACAATGACAATGACGATGCTTGTGTCTGCCTCCAGGTGGCCCAGCTGGAGGCCGAGACGCCGGCCGACGGCCCCAAGACCGAAGCCCTTCCACCAGCACGCAAGGAAGGCGACCTTCCCCCCCTGTGGTGGCAATACGTCACCCGCCCCCGCGAGCGCCCCATGTAATGAACTCCTCCCATCCTCCAGGGGGCGTTCGGTCGCACCTGCGCCGCTGCTGCTCTGAGGCTCTCTGACCTCCACCTGTAAACTGCGATGTTTCACATAGAACCTGTAACTATTCTCCTCAATAAAAGTGTCAATAAAACACTCTGTGTACTGTGTGTATCAAAACTAATTCCTGAGCTGGCAAAAGTACCTGTAGGAGTATTAGGTGTGTTCCACTATAATCTCATTACATGTGACACTGAATGAAACTATGAATTAGTTGACTTGTGCATGAAATCAGTTGGAAAGCTGCTGAGCTGCTGTCTTTCCCTGAATTTACTGTTAGCACGAGTATTAGCAGAAACTGCTATCGAAAAACGGCACTTTTGCTAAACTCCTTTTTACCCGAGGAGGAGACGAGTCTGAATAAGACGCCAGACATGTAGTCAGAAACATAAACTGTATATCTGGGCAGATGAAGTACATGGAAACACAAGGTAAAAACAGACAAAACAGTGAAACGTAGAAAACAAAGTAAGAAAAGTGCCAATTTCAAATAATTGATACAAAAGTAAAAACAGCCATGAAAGACAGAAATGAGATTCAGTAAAAAACTAAGTATTTGTGATGTTTATGACAGCATATTGATCATTTACGGCATGTTTGGCTTGAAGTAGATCAGAGTTAATGAAGCAGTAGTAAACAGGCTGTCCTACAGCTCTAAAGTATTCGTGGCTGAATTTTGGAAAGCAAATCAAATAAAATCTGATCTGAACTTTTTCACAGTAACTTTACACACTAAAATAACAGTCTCAATGTTTTCTGTCACCTGGTATCACAAACAAACAAACAAATCTCTGAAAATTGGCTCAAAAAGTTCAAAAAAGTGGAAATTCTTCAAGGCAGGACGAGATGGCCCGTTTGGTTGGACCTAGTTTAAGCAGCGGATGGACACGCCTGCAGTCTCTCCAGCAGCTGCATGCAGCAGCTCCGTGAAAAAACACACGCTTAAAGGTTTCTAATAATGGTTGCTCAGTGACGACTGAGGGGCAGTTACTATGGCGACAGGCGTGGCCTGAAGCTTCGAGGTCGAATCATCATGGTGACGGCCTTCAGCGAGTAGAAGTCGGAGTCCTTCCAGGAGAACCAGACGATGCCGTCGGGCCCCAGCAGGTTGTGGGCTTTCAGGGAGTAACGCCCACCCTCACACACACACACACACACACACACACACACACACACACACACACACACACACACACAATGACTGTTAATTCACTCAGCACAGAAACAACAAAGGAGGCTGACACATT
>JAUESF010000051.1:263322-276058 GCA_032274765.1 Malacoctenus tetranemus
TTATTTTTGACCAGACTCGCACATGTTTCACGATTACACCTGCAGACAAACTAAAAGACTTCCTATTCAGGAAGTTACTGCGCACACAAAATAAAAACCCTGATTTCAGAATAAAAGCTTTCTAACATTCCATGTAGGTTCTAGACAATTAAACTTTTCTGCAGCTTTTTGAACATTTTCTGAAGTAAAACGTTGGTATGAGGCGTCCTAGGGCGAGCGCTTGTGTACGTCACACACTGTGTTTGTTTGGAAACATCGGCTGTGCGTTTGAAAGTCTCCCTGCTGCCCCGTTCGCATGGATGGCGGATTAACTTATGTAAAGACAAAGCGTTCCTCAATCTAATTATGCCACGGGCTTCGGAGGAGCCTGACCTCATCTTGGGAAATACCCACAGCAGCCAGGAAACTGTGACATGGCACCGCTGATCTTACGCAACTTGTCCTTAAGAGGCCTCGGCTGAATCATCCCGGCCGGGCCAACGCGACGGGTTATGGGACGCGGTGGTATGGGCGCGCCCTCTTCAAAAACAACCGCTGCCTTTATGGTGACAAGAATGCAGTTTTGCGGGCGGGCGGACGCGGTTGGTCCGTCCCGTTTGTTTGTTTGAACGCTCTCGTCGCCGGGGTCGACGGGAAGAAACGACGGTTTCCCACCGGGAAGCAGGGTGGTCCTCCTCCGACGGCAAGATGGAGAAATTAAATTTAACAGAGTGTCAGAAAATTAAACATAGAGGTTTAATCTCGTTTTCTCGGCTGTGATGGTTGGAAATTTAAATAAACTTTATTGACAGTTAGAAATATAAAACAAACCAAAGAAATACCTGGAAAATTTAGTATAAATAAAACAACTTCAGAATTTTGTGCTACGTTTTTTTTGGTTGAGCTAAAAACAAAAACGCAGTTTCCATAAAAACAGCTGAACTTAGCAGCAGTGGAAAACGAGCCGGTTTATTCCAGCGGGGACGTTTGTGCTCGCTCTGTAGCAGCGGAGCAAAGTTTCTGGTTTGTTGTGGTGCAAACTTTCGTGTTTCTCACCATGCGCTCTCTCCCCGCAGGGAGCTCGGAGAGCAGTCGGAGAAATGCGGACAACATAAAGGGCCTGAAGAGGAAAAAGGTGGTTGCGGAAAACCAGCTGAAGAAAATTCCCAAGTCCCCGGTGAAGAAGCCCCTGCAGCTGAAGGCATCGGAGATCGCTCTCCGCGGAGCGCCGTCCGGGGGAAGGAGCCCGTCCAGCTGCGCCTCGTCCGACAGCCCGTCCCGCAATCTCTCGGCTTCGCCCGGTGGCAAGAGCGAGCCGCGGTATGAGCAGCCCGACGCAGCGCCCCCCGAGGAGGGGCCGTTCTCCGCCGACGCTGAAAGGTTGAAGCAGGAGAAAGCAGCGTCCGGATCGCCGTCTCTGGAGCCGGCAGATGGTGAGAAAGAGCCGCTGACGACTTCCACAGCCGCCACCGAGCCCGAAGACAGCGAGCGCCGGGAGCCCGGAGCCTCGGAGGGGGAGCCTTACCACAGCAGCGCCGCGCTGGATGTGCTCCTCAAAGCCATGGAGCCCGACTTCAGCACCCTGGCCGAGAGGAGGAACTCCCTGCTGGCCACAGCCGTCGGCAAGCCGTCCGGCCCCCTCCACCCCCCCCAGTCCGGTGGTGACGTAACGGCGATGCCGGCCGTCAACGTCGGTCTCCACACCCAGTCGGCCCAAATGCAGACCTACTACATCGACAAGCAGGGCAACTTCATCCGGATCGCAGCGCCGCTCCAAGCCAATATGCAAACCTCGACGCCGGGGACCTCGACGCTCGGTACGCCGCATTTCATGCCGGTGGCTTCCAACCCAGAAAAGCACAGCTTGCACATGAACTTCAACGCCGGACCCTCCACGATCACGCACGCGCCCGTCCCCTCCGGCTCCAACGCCCTGCCCCAAAGCCAACCCCCCGTCGTGCACACGTGCCAGTCCCTCTCGGCCAGCGTCCCCAGCACCATCCAGGTCCCGGTGACGCCGGGAACCAACCAGGTGCAGATGGCCACCGTGATGAACTTCGGCGCCGAGCAGGTTTCCAAAGACCAAAAGCCCAAGAAGCCCGGGAAGTACGTCTGCGAGTACTGCAACCGGGCGTGCGCGAAGCCCAGCGTGCTGCTCAAACACATCCGGTCCCACACGGGGGAGAGACCGTACCCCTGCGTCACCTGTGGGTTCTCCTTCAAAACCAAGAGCAACCTGTACAAGCACAAGAAATCGCACGCCCACGCCATCAAGCTGGGCCTCATCGCTCGCTCCGAGTCCGGCGGCGGATCGCTGTCTCAGGAATCCGACAAGACCCTGGGGACGCACTCGGAGGGCGAGGAGAGCGGGGACAGCGACGAGGAGGGGAGCACCGCCGACCTGGACCCCGACTCGTCCCAGAGCAGCGTGGCGGCGCTGTCTGAAAACAGTTTACAGAGCGCAGGTACGACCCAGGCCGGCCAGGCGGACGGGGATCCGTCGGGCGCGTTCGAGTCGGCCAAACCGAGCCACAAGGCGCACGAGCCCAAAGTGACGGCCGCCCTCCCGAAGGTCGTCGTGTATCCGGTCAACGTTTCGCCTCTCAGGGCGGACAGTCCCCGGGTGACGGGCGCGGCGCCCGAGCAGGCCGCCGCTCAGCGGCAGAGGGAGTTCCAGACGGCCAACCTGAGGTCGAGCGTCACCGTGCTGTCGTCTCTGAAGGAGGTGGACGGCACGAACCCTTCCCTGGACGCCGTGAGCGAGGACGAGGACCACCACTGCAAGTCGCCCCTGCTGGGCGGGCACGCGCAGCTTCAGCGGCAGCAGGCGACGGACTTCTCCCAGCAGCAGCAGCCCAAGTGTCTGCTCAGTCCGCGCAGCCTGGGGAGCACCGACTCCGGCTACTTCTCCCGCTCCGAGAGCGCCGACCAGGCCATGAGTCCGCCCAGCCCGTTCGTGAAGATCACTCCACCGGTCGACATCGACGTCATGAAGAGCGCTCTTCCCAGCGTCCCCCCCGTGGTCGCTGCGGTCATGCACGTAGCAGCCGAGCAGAGGCAGCGTCCCACCGAGGGACAGATGCGGCCGCCGCTGGAGGCCAGCGCTCGCTCGCTGGAGGAGAGGATCTCCAAGCTGATCTCCGACAACGAGGCCGTCGTGGACAACAAGCAGCTGGACAGCGTGAAGCCGAGGAGGACGTCTCTATCCAGGAAAGGTAGCATCGACTCGCCCAAATCGTATATCTTCAAAGACTCTTTTCAGTTCGATCTTAAGCCGATGGGAAGACGGTCGAGCTCCAGCTCGGACATCCCCAAGTCCCCGTTCACCCCCACCGACAAATCGAAGCCAGTATTTCTTCTCTCTGTCCCGTCTCAATACCCACCAATGGATTGTTTGCCAATAACGCGAAGTAACTCTATGCCGACGACGCCCGGACACTCGGCCCTCCCTCTTAACGTTGCCCCCCTCCCGTACCCGCTGCGATACTGTCAGTCGTTCGACGACAAAATCAGTTCGTTCAACGACGAGGTGTTTTCCTCGGCTCCCTCCACCCCGAACCCGGCGATCCACTCGCGTACGTTGGTCCGACAGGTGGCGGTGGAGGACTTCTCCACCAGCGAGGCTCACGGGCTCCCGACCGTCCGCTCCATGGACGAAGGCTACCACGGTCAGAGCAGCTCCGTGGAGATCATGCAGAGGAGCCGGTCCTTCGAGCACGGCCAGGACAGGAGCAGGAAGCCGCAGCAGAACAAAGGCACCATGTACGAGTGCGAAACCTGCCGCAACCGCTACAGAAAGCTGGAGAACTTCGAAACTCACAAGAAGTTTTACTGCTCGGAGCTTCACGGCCCTAAAAACAAGCCGGCGCCGGCGAAAGAAATCGATCCGGATGTTTTTCATGTGAACACGCAGCAGCCTTTCTTCACGAGATCAAGCCCCGGCTCCACAGTGCTCGACCACCAGACGTCCATCAGGAAGAGACGGAAAAAGAAAAGCGTCGGCGACGAGGACGATCAGTCCCCGACTGACATCAATCCTCCGTGTTCGGTTAGTTTCGAGCTTCCAGCAGCGCTGGGAAACAGGACGTTCCCGCAGCAGGCGCTCCTCGTGGACGTGCAGCCCAAAAACAGCCAGTCAAAGCTACCTCAAATCCAGCTTGTAGCAAGAGGTATGAGTCCGTCAGACTCCCGACTGTCGCCGATACGAGAGACCCAGATCAGCACCTCCACCAAAGGGGAGCTGCAAAGGCAAGGCAGCGGCACCTCGGTGATCAGACACACAAACTCTCTGAGCAGACCCAACTCCTTCGAGAAGGAGTCTCTTGACCGGGTGTCTCCTGTGGACAGCATAGAGAAGGACTCGCTGAACAAAGCCAAAACAGATGTACCAGCAGCCGTCTCGGCTGACAGCTACCACGAGTCGATAACCAAACCCAAGAGCGTGGATTATGGCAAGCCGAGGAAGGAGCAGTCCAGCGACGGTGCTGTGGGAGTGGCCGGGGAAAGCTGCACCCCCGTCCATCAGTCTCGGCTCGTCCGTCAGAACAACATCCAGGTTCCCGAGATCCTGGTGACGGAGGACTCGGACCGAGAGCACGAGACTCAGACGTCGGAGTCGGCCGATAAACCTGCGGACCAGTTCAGCTGGCCTCAGAGGAGCGAGAGCTTGTCCAAGCTGCCCGCGGAGAAACTGCCCCCGAAGAAGAAACGGATCCGGCTGGCGCAGATGGACCACTCCTCGGGGGAGTCCAGTTTCGAGTCCAGCCTGTCGCGGAGCCTCAGCCGGGACAGCAGTCTGTCCCGCTGCTCCAGCATCTCGGCCTCCTTCGAAAGAGACGAGCCGTCCAGGTCGGAGAGTCCGTCCCGGACCGAGTGCGTCAGCAAAGCTCCCGAGACTCAGTGTCTGCCGGCGGCCTTCAACACGCTCGGCGTTCCCGGCATGATGAGACGAGCGGCGTCCGAGCAGATCACGTGTACTCAGCCCTCGGTGGAGATCTCGGGCGACTACCGCAGCAAGTCGTTCGACTGTGGCAACGTGTCGCCCAACAGGTCTCTGTCGCCCGTCTGCCAACCCAAAAGCGGGCCACCCTCCCAAATCTCGCAGGTGCCGCTGATTGAGAGGAGGCGAGGGCCCCTGGTCCGGCAGATGTCCCTGAAGATCGGCCCGGAGAGTCAGCAGCCTGTCCGCAAGGCCGTCGTACCTCTGGACAAACCCCTGGTCACCAACGTCAGCTCCTTCCCTCAGAATAGGTCGCAGCAGATTCACATCGCCAGTCGGCGCGCCGCCGCCCAGCCTTTCGTCCTGCACGCCGGGGAGACGCCGCTACAGAAGAACGAGCAAATGGTACAAAGCATCCATTTGGGAAGTCCCACTCAGCAGCCTCAGGTCCACGGCCTTCCCCACCCTTGGCATCAAACATCGAGGGTTCAAATTTGCCAAAAGGTACAACAGCCTCTCAGCCAGATCTTGGTTTGTCGCGAGAACGTCCAAAACAAAACAGCCGAGTCCGAAGAGAAGAAAAGTTTCGTGCCCAAATACCAACTGCAGTGTCCGGCTCTGAGAGCCAGCCAAACCTTCTCCTTCTCCAGCACACAGGGAACTCAGATCGCCTTGCCAGTTTTGACGATCCCCATTGCCAACCCCATCCTGAGCGTGTCAAAACCGTCAGAGGTCCAAAACGTGTACGTGGCTCCGCCCAGCCAACAGGCCTCCGACGCCAAGACGCAGCCGGCCGGCCTGTCCGGAGACCAGCAGAGGGACCCGTTCGACCAGAGCCACGCCGGCCCCATCCCACTGCCGCAGATCCTGATCACTCATGAACAGATGCACCCTGCCTCCTCGGTGTCCAGCAAAAGCAGCCTGTCGTCCAGTCAGAGCATCGAAGGCGACGCTCACGGCACGAAGAAGGACTGGAACCAAGCAGTCAGCGCTCCGAACCACACCGGGGAACAAGCACTTTATCTGGGCTCTCTACATTGCACGCAGAAACTGGCCTCGGTGACTCTGTGTCCTCAGCAGGAGCCCACGGCCTCCAGCAAGCGGATGCTGTCGCCCGCCAACAGCTTGGACATCTACATGGAGAAGCACCAGAAACGGGCCAAGGACGAGCACGGCGTGGCCTGTCTGACCGACGGCCGCTCCGTCAATTATCTCAACTCCAAGATGTCGGAAGTGACCCGGCAGCGGAAGCTGATGCTGGTGAGGCAGGTGTGCACCACCGAGCCGGCCGACAGTCCCATCGAGACCGAGGCTCCGCCCCTGCCGACGGCCAAGCCCGACGGGGAGAAGGACTCCGAGGCGACGGACGACGTCAAACCGATGTCGCCCGACGCCGCCGGGCTCGACAAAGACGCGACCACCATCATCCACGAAGAGGCGGGCTCTGTCCTGAGCGCCACGCCTGAAAGCCAGGCCACGCCCCTGCCCGCCAGCAGCACCCTGAGGCCCCAGGAGAAGAGCGAGGAGCAGCGGTGGACCCCCGCCAAATGCCCCATCCGGCCCTCCAGCTTCCACGGTGGTCAGGTGAAACTGACCACCTCTGTGTCCGTGGTCAACACCAAGGACAGCCACCGCCTGTCCTTCCCCAGCCTGAAGACCGCCACCACCTTCACCTGGTGCTTCCTGATGAAGAGGAAGCCCCTGCACGCGCCGCAGACGGACCTGAAGACGTCGGCGTACGCCGCCTGGACGGTCAGCCCCAACAACCCCAACCCGCTGGGGCTGCCCACCAAGGTGGTCATGTCCCTGTTTGACTCCAAGCAGAGCTCCAAGAAGATACACTACACCTCAGCCATAAAGACCAGCGGCAAGTCGGACATCTTGTCCTACTCGGGCAAGCTGAAGGACGTCATGGCCCGGGTAAGAACCGTCGTCCCTCGGCAAGTCCTCGGTTTTATGTTGCTGTTTACATCCTTGAGTGTATTGACGCCTGCTTCCTCCTGCAGCTGCCGATAACACAGAAGTCGGTTCCAGTTGAGAGCAAAAGCAAAGTGCAACCAGAGCATCAGGCCAGTCACGAGCAGGACAAGGACGTGGCGCCGACCGCGGAGCCGAGGAGGGTGAAAATATTCGATGGCGGGTACGATCCAAAACACAAACGGTCTGATTAGTTTTTGTAAGAAACAATTTCTGCTCGTTTGTTTGTTTTTTTTCTCCACTTTTCTGACACGTTTTCCTTCTGGCCGCTCTGCAAACCCACAGATACAAATCCAACGAGGAGTACGTGTACGTGCGCGGGCGTGGGCGGGGCAAGTACATCTGCGAGGA
Source organism: Malacoctenus tetranemus (assembly GCA_032274765.1). Lineage (NCBI taxonomy): Eukaryota > Metazoa > Chordata > Actinopteri > Blenniiformes > Labrisomidae > Malacoctenus > Malacoctenus tetranemus. The sequence goes on from JAUESF010000051.1 coordinate 270,569, forward strand.
GTGCGGCATCCGCTGCAAGAAGCCCAGCATGCTGCGCAAACACATCCGCACGCACTCCGACGTGCGGCCGTACCACTGCGTCCACTGCAACTTCTCCTTCAAGACCAAAGGTAAACAACAATCACCTCGAGAAACGGCTCGCAGATGTCGGGATCTGATCTTTACTCTTGAATTAGAACCATATTTTGACACTTTTCAGCAATTTACGAAAGCAGGAAACATCAATTTAATTGTAATAATTCTAATTTAAAGACGTCAGAGCAGACAGAGCTTTGCCCCCAGCTGTCTGAGGGTCTTAGACTCCACTTTGGGAAACCACCGATCTATTAAATTCATTAGGACATGACAGGTATTTGGGATATCACGCGTGCAACCGAGTGCACCACACTCGGTCGGTTGCTGAACCCTCTCGTGAAGCGCTGGTGAGATCTTCCGACTGACAGTGTTTCCCCCCTCCGTTCTACAAGCTGTGAAATTAAAGATGTTCCCTCTGCATCCCTTGAAAGAAGACGGTATGATTCACCACTCTTTATCGAACTTGCCCTCCCACGCGACACTGCAGAACAGTACTTGGTGTCAGCAGCCCACGTTCATTTAAAAATGTCTTTATCAGTTACTCACCCTTTACGTAGAGCTCGCCCAAAGATTGCGCGCTCTTACATAAACTCCCTCCACGCTATTGTTCCAGCGCTGCCCACCCGTAAGACCCTTGTTGTTACTCTTTTCGCAGGGAATCTGACGAAGCACATGAAATCCAAGGCCCACAGCAAGAAGTGCATGGAGATGGGGGTGCCCGAGGGTCTCATCGAGGACCAGGACGCGGAGGACTCCGGTACGAGCGCTCCTCGGTTCTCAGGCTTAGCGGGGAGGGGACGCACAAGGGGGTCATTGTGTGCACGGAAGCCACGACCGATTGGACGACACGACGGCGCTCGCTGTGAGATCAGGGGGTTTACTCACAGCGCGCCGTCGGACATTTTTAAGAACAACTTGTTTACACAGTCGGCTTTCAGTTTCAAACGACAGGATCGCCCCGCTTTAAATAGTCCCGCTAATGGCGTGAGATGTATAACACGGATTGTCCCTGCTGGTGCTCTGTTGCTATGTTGATCAATAGCTTCGCCTTGGTCTAATTAGAAATTCTAAATGCAGCTTCTTCCTCTGTTAACTCAAAGCGCATGTGGGCGGCATGCACAGCGTTTAGAAAGAGGAAATTGCTGCGTCTAATTTTAGAAAAAAAGAAGGAGCGAGAGAGAGAGAGAGAGAGAGAGAGGGAGGGAGAGAGAGGGAGAGAGAGAGGGAGAGAGAGAGAGAGAGAGGGAGGGAGAGAGAGGGAGAGAGAGGCTGCCTGAAAGCGTTCGATGGTCTCTAAGAGCATATTTGTTTTTCCTCCTCTGCCTGCGATGCAGCTCAGGGGCGTATGTTGGTCTGGGGTGTGAAGCGCTGCAGCGGCAGCAGCAGGAAATCTCCCTGAGCAGAATTTTATACACAGAGAGAAAAGTAAAGCGATCGCGGCAGAGATCTAATGAATGAGAGGTCGTGCGAGCGAGGATCTCTCCTCCTTCCAGCCGCTCTGACTCATGTGTTCTGCAGAAGAAACCGAATTAGACTGTCGACTTACGCGTTCCTCCCCGCGCCTCCTCAGGAGACCGCAGTCAGATGAGCAGCGCCGACCGCCAGGACTCGGACGGCGACGACTCGGACGGCCCCGACGACGAGGAGAACGACGACAACGAGGAGGAGGAGGAGGACAGCCAGGCGGAGTCGGGGCTGTCCACCAACCCGTCGGTGTCGGCCAGCCCGCAGCACCTCCCCTCCAGGGAGGCGGAGGTCCCCCCGAGCGCGCTGCTCGCCCAGATGTCCATCAGCTCGGTGTCCCTGTCCCTGTCCCAGCCTCCGGCCCCCGAGTCCCACGCCTCCTACTCCGAGTCCGTCCCCATGATGAGCCCCGTGTCCCTCAGCAAGCAGATCTCCATCTCCGCCTCCTTCCCTAGCTCCCCCCCTCCTGCCGCCATCACGTCAGAGTCCTACACCTCAGACACAGAGTCAGTGCACATGATGAGCCCAGTGTCGCCGTGCAGGCAGATGTCCATCGATTACCCCGACTTTGACGTGCCCCCTAGTCCCCCCGTGCCAAGCAAGGGCTCCAAACTGGGCCAGGTGAGACCCATCTCCTGTCACTGTGTGTCTCTCCGTCCCTCCATGTCTGCCCTCCTTCCCTATCCACACCCTCACTTTCAGTCCTGCATGCGAGGCGCTTCCACAAAGCTCCTGTGAGTTCGCTCACCAAAGGTGAATAGTTCTGCAGGTTCGAAGGACTGAACTGAAACAGCATGTTTCTCAATCGCAGGGATGCGTCCGAGTTTGGTTCAATCTTTTATGAAAGATCTTGAAATCGTGCAAAACCATTTCCCTAGTTGATTCTTCCCAGGATGCATCGCTGCGATTGACAAACATCATCACATCTACTCGTGAACAGACGTTTTTCTGACTTTAATCTCAGAAACTAAGATCATTTCTCTGTCGTCTCAGGACTCTTCGGCGCCTCCTGCTGCAGTGAGCAGTGAAGCCAGTGTCCCGGTGGACCGGAGCACTCAGACGTCCTCGTACCCTTCTCAGGTTCCCACGCTCTTCCCCCCGCAGGGCGTGGTCCAAGCGCCCGGCGCGTCGGCCCAGACGCACCTGTTCAGCCACCTGCCGCTGCACTCGCAGCAGCCGTCGCGCTCCTCCTACAGCATGGTGCCGGTCGGGGGCATCCAGCTGGTGCCTGCCGGCCTGGCGGCCTACTCCACCTTCGTGCCCATCCAGGCGGGCCCCGTGCAGCTCACCATCCCGGCCGTGAGCGTCATCCACCGCAACGCCAGCCCGCTGCCGGCGCCCAACACGCCGCCACAGCAGCAGCAGCAGCAGCAGCAGCCGGAGAGCCTCCGCCCGCAGCCGCTGGTGGTGCAGGAGCCCCTCAGCAGCGTGGTGCCCTGCTTCCCCCTGGGCCAGGTGGCCGGCCTGCAGGCGCAGACGCTGCAGCCCGTGGGCCTGGAGACGCTGAACCTGATGGGGCTGGCCAACACGGGCCTGGCGTCCACGCAGCTGCTGTCCCAGCCGGGCCTCACCCTCAACGCCACGCTGGGGCTGCAGGTCCTCGCCGCCAACCCCACGTCGCAGAGCGGCGGCGGCGGCGCGCCTCCGACGCACGGCCTGCAGATCGTCAACATCGCGCTGCCGGCCCTCATCCCCTCCCTCAGCCCTCTGTCGGCCCTCAGCCCGCGGCAGGGCAGCCCCGGCGCCGCGCCCTCGCCCCACCCGGAGCTCGGCTCCTCGCAGGGCTTCGCGTCGGCGCCGCCGCCAGCCGACCGCACGAAGGTGGGCGGCTCCCCGGAGCCGGGCGCGGCCGGCGGCGGGCCGAGCCCGGCAGGTAGCAGCGGCGGAGCCGAGCTCCCGCAGACTGTGGAGAGGGCGGAGGGGGAGGAGTCTCCGCCGCGGCATCGGCGCCCGTCACCGGCGCCGGAGAGCCGCACGGACAGTCCCAGAGCGCCCGGCGGGCCCGCCCCTCTGGGCGCCGGCTGGCAGAAGGCCAACGATGACTATAACGAGGCGTCCAGCGACGACGAGGACAGACTGGTCATCGCCACCTGAAGCTCCTCCCCCTCCTCTCCTTTTGTAATTCTCGTCACTTTGTAAGACTGAAAACACTTTTCGGGGGTTTGTTTCTGCACAAGCCGCCTCTCAAAGCACAGATGCTGACATTCATATTGTATGTGCAATCACACGATGATTACGACGACGACCAATCATTTTGTTTCTACTTATTTTGTCAGCTTCCGATGATGACTTCTTGTTTTGTACATGTTGTATAGACGATTGTGCCTTTATGGAGTTTCTTGTTTAGGAACCTGTACATTATTCCTTATACATTCAGTAGTTGCTTGTGTTTATTTAAAAAAAAAAGAAAAGAAAACAACTGAAAGTAACGAAACGCATCGCGATGGAAGATATCAGTTTTATTTTGGAGGATCTGTCATTCGTAAACTTATGGAAGTATCAATGTCGTACTGGTATATGTACATTTCTATGGATTATGGGGCAATGTTTCTGTGTACAGATGTTGTGTTCAACTATTTATTATAACCCATCTAGTGCCCATTATGATTCATACGTCCATAGGTATGTGCATTATGGTAGCTTTACATTGCTGTATCAATATTCTGAACTGTATCAGTAAAAATTTGTTTATAAACCTTTCAGACGTGCTGCTGTGTGTTACTGGATCGACACCGCGTCGTAGCCGGGAGGGAAAAGTGCAACAGTTTAGAGAGAGGACGTGATGGAAGCATCGAGTCTACGACTGAGAGATCGGAAGCGTCGACGGCTCGGGATCGATCGCTCAAGGCAGCAAATTGTGCAGATCAACGCGCTGAATGTTTGAACACAGAGAATAACCAGCAGTTTCCAACAGAGAGGGTTCCTCTGCAGGACCTCTGTGAGCGTGCGACATTTTGTCTCCTCAACAGTCCACAGAGGTCCTCAGCAAGTCTGCCGCATTAATATTTGATGACCAACAGCAGCTGTACAAGGTCTGAGCCGTCAACACGCCGACGTGCTCTGCAGAGCAGCCACACAAACAGTGAGTTCGTTTAGAAGACAAAGAGTCAGTGTGCGTGTTGATCTCCTGTTTTGTGTTGCTTCGCTGCAGCGGCGCGGTGGGTTTACAGCCTGTTTCAGTGGCGCGGGCAGATTGAGGAGCTGCACGCTCGCCGGCGACACGAACGTGTGAGAATCTTTAACTGTGTTCATGAAAACAGTCGATCTCCACACCTGAAAACAAATGAGATCAACTCTCATGATGATAATAATAAAACTCCCTGAAACCATCATTGATGATGAGAGGAGCGAGCGGCGCCTGGATGGAAAATGAACCTGAATGTGAGCTGCAGCGATCGGCGTCGGCGAGGGGGAAACCTCCCTCTCATCTTGAGAGGCTTTCAGTGATAACCTCCTTGTTCCGCCCTAATCAGGAGGTGACTCATCCATCCACGGTGGAGACCCCTCACCCCCTCCCTCCCTCCCTCCCTCCCTCCTCCTCTCCTCAGGCTCACTGAAAACCCGCGGCTGAGGCTTTAGCGAAGCCAACAGGGCCCCCTACAGGCGGCTGGCTGCCACTGCTGGGAAAACAAACCCAGCTCCAGTAGTTTTTTTTTCTAAATTGTTTGATTTAAAAATACATTTTCCTCAGCAGAGGATCATCTCAGCAGCTGCATCGGTTGACCCGGAGAGCCAACGCTTGAACCAAAACACAACAGATCTGCTTGTGATGCCGCTCCAGCGCCGTTTCCTCGCCAGTGGAAACTCAGCAGCACCAGCTCCTGATTAAGGGGCCTCGGAGCATGTCAGGATACTCCAACAAGGACTTTTCCACTGCACACGCACGCACACACACACACACACACACACACACACACACACACACACACACACACACACACACACACACAC
>JAUESF010000051.1:277651-295930 GCA_032274765.1 Malacoctenus tetranemus
CTTCATTTCTTTGAAGCCATGACAGAAACAGACTCATTCTAAAGAACATACGATGTAAATACATTAACTAAAATGTTGTGATTTACTGAAGTTTAAAAAAGTTGCTTCTTAGGCAACTTTTTAAGCAACGTTTAGCCTTTAAAGAATTACAGGCTACTTTTATTTTCATATATCATTGGTGATTTGTGAAAAATGTACTCAAACTATGAAGTTTTATTGCCAATTGTGGCTTAAAATCTTTTATATATGAGAAATTTTAAATTCGATTTTTGTGTTTTTCTGGTATATTTATGAATAAATGATCAACTGATTTGGTTTCTCAAAAGGTTCATGTGCTGATCTCTTCCACTCACGATCTTGATCAGTTTGCACTCAGCAGGTTGAGGGGAAAAAGCACACCAAGTGAAGCAGTCACGTTGTTCTCCGCTCTCATCGGACTCCTCTGACAAAAACAGTAATTTTACCTGTCAAAACACAAGCGATAGTTGGTGTTTTTGTGGGATTGTTGGTGGCGTGACTGAACCACACAGTTTGGTGAAGTGGCACAAAAGTCCCTGGAAAAAAAACACACAAACAGGAGGAAAAAAAGTGGATCAACAGCAATCACTTGTTCTGCCAGGCAAAATCATTGTTTTCGTCTGTGGAGTCTGCTGGCAGTGAACTGGAGGAAAAGGACAGTCTGAGGGCAGGACAGTCGCAACTCACTTTATATTTAGATTCGAATAATGAGTCCACACGCTGCATCTTGGGCAGCAGCTCTGCAGAGGATGTCAGAGGCGGCCACTGACACCTGAAGCCCCTCGTGTTTACCTTTTGCCCCCCTCTCGGATCACACAGGCCTCATTAAGCAGCAGCGACCTGGCACATGCCGCGGAGCTGCCGCCGAAACGCGGCAGCAGATCTGCGGCCTGATTTGATTGCTGCAGTGATTATCGCTCCATCAGACAGGCGGTAATTGTGAAGTAGACGCGAGGAGGCAGGCGGAGGCGGGGGGCCGAGCACAGGCAGCTTGACAGCGGGCCAGGTTGGGAGGAGGAGGTCCGGCAGTGGACATGCCGATCCGCTGCTGCTGCTGCTCATAATTGGTTGTCTGTTTCCCGGCTCACCTGTGGGTGTTCTTCAGACCAGTCCAGGGACTTAACGGGGACGTTTTTGTGAAACTCCACACTGGGACTCACCCGGGAAATCAATTAACAGCTGCTAATGGCATCGCTGATATTTTCCCTCTCGTGGATTTAATCCATTTACGGCCATTTCGGGGACGGAGGTGGAGAAGGAAGGGTGGATGTTTTCAGCAGCTCTCCGCTGTGCTCCACATGTCAGTGTGCATCAGTGATTTTATCAGATTATCTCCCTCAGTTTCCTCCTGTCTGCCTAAAAATGTCCTGAGTGCTTACTTACTTTTACACCAGCTTTCGTGTCACGTTTTTACAGTCCACGAGCTGCGAGAGATGCTGCAAGCTTAACCCTTTAACGCCTTGCTCGTCCCTGTTTTGACACGAATTTCTCCAAATTCTTGTGAAACTTCACTTTACCTGATTGACCTTCAGACATCATCTCTCTTTGGCTTAAAACTTTGATAAAATTCTTGATTTTCTAGGTGTTCGTAGGTTTTTCCAGTTGTTTTTTGTGGGGTTAATAATTAGCTTCAACTCTTGGGATGGACAGGATGTTAAAGAGTGAAGCTTCATTCGCCTGGCGTTGGGAAACTTCCGTCCATCGACCCACTGAGAACTCGTCCTTGTCCCTTTTGTCTCGGTGCGTGACTTCATCCTGTTAGCCCGTTAGCTCGTGCATGGGTTATTTTTGAATTCAAAGGGCAGCGGGATCGGTGTGAGACCGGTGCCCTGGTGGGAGGGCTGTAACCATGGCAACGAGCCGCAGGGTCCGTGACATTTCAAGGCCCCCCCACCACCCTCCCACCTCCTACCGACGCCGGCGAGCCCGACGCCTACTCACAGGAGGCGCACATTTCAATTAACTCAGAGGGACATTCAGGCAAAGTGCAGGATACTGTTGAGTCACTGGAGAGGAACTTCAGCGCGCAACCATGAACTGTCTGAGTCACTTTACAGTCCTGCAGTGATGTAACTTCTTCTAATGAAATCTACTGGAGTAAAATCACCTCGAGGCTTCAGTTAGAGGGCATGTTGAGGCTCATGATTTGAAACTCTTACACAATAAATTGTGAATGAGCAGTTTTTTATGACTGTTCCAACGTAGAAGTTTTGTTTTGCTGGAATTTTCCGTCCAATCAGCTGACCGCGACGGATCAATGTGGCCGTCGTCACAGTCCGGTGCGCTCATGGACGCGCTGATCCTCGGGCGTGTTTCCACCTCAGTGGACTCTGCGATTACAGCTCTCATTGAGAAAAGAGGGACGAGGCTGCAGGGATCCGTCCTTAAGTCCATTATCTGCAGCCCAAACACCACCGCGGGCTTCGCTCGTCTTATCTGAGCTCCACCCGCCTCCGTCATCCAACAGTGACCCGACTATCGATTACGGCTTTTGTGTTCTCTGTAATCCAAAAGAGCTTTTCTTCATTCACTCTTTCACTCCGACTCAACCGACCTCACATTGTTGAAAAATCCCTGCAGCTTTCCAATCACTCTTACTCACTAATTCTTCGATTTGCACCCTAAATTCAAACCTGTTGATCCAAAAAACTTGATAATAGAGATTTTTTTTTGTTTAAAGTCCCTAAAAGTTCCACTAAATCTATAAATGGGAAGCTCAAATTAAAAAATCATCAGTTGTGGCTGAATATGTCACAACGTGTCACAACATGTGTCTGGCTGTTCCAACAGCTGACACCCGAAGAATGTGATGTTGTTCCATCTGACAGAGTGAGAATGGGAGTCCGCCGTGTGATCTCCTGTCGCGTTACGAGCAGATTAAATAATAAAAACAAGGTGTTGTCTCATAGTGAACCCTGCTCGGGGGGGGACGTCGGAGACAGAGGAGCAACAAATGCGCATAATACCAGATGTCTGCAGCCGTCCTGGGTGGTGAGTGGCTAAAATTAGCCAGACACACTTGAGTGGGAGCCAAGGGAAGAGCATATCTGCGGGAGTCCGAAAAGTCTGCGGTGCTGCCGAGAACCACTTCACTCACTTCTGATGTCTGCAGGAAACACTCACGAGTCGGAGTAACTGGCAGGGCCGCCAGGGACCGTCAAGCATCACGGAACGGCAGTGAAATCTCCACCTCAGAGAGCTCCCGTCTTAAACAGATAACCTACATACAGAGTGGCTCTTCTTTCCTTTTTTTTTTTTACCCTGCATGATGTTTTTTTTTTGTAAATAGATCGGCTTAAACCCTGCGGCATCAGTGCGTTTGGGTACAGCCGGTACAAATCGCAGCTTTAATCTCTTCAAGTTTGATGTGTCTGGGTTTATGGTTTTTTTTCACTGCCTCATTTCAGCTTGTTTGTATCGGCTCCTCCAGCTGTTGTCAGGATCTGGTGACGGGGGAATAAACACCGTTTGAGGGCAAATTCAGAGTTCATTTAGGTTTAAAAAAAAAAACAAGCAAAAAAACCGAGTCTGAATAGACTGGGTTCAATCGTTTAAACGAAAGACAAGCTTCTGATCAGTATCTGAGGATGGAGGCAAAATAAGCGTAGCGAAAACCGAGATAATCGGTTGTAGGAGCCACAGTGGACAGTGTAAAAACAGCCCCTATCAAAGCAGCATCAGTTTTTTTGCACAAACACTCGTGCAGACGTGTCAAACTCATTTCAGTTCAGTCCAACTGATCATGGTCTGTGCAGGATCAGGAAAATGACAGGAGATGTGTTTAGTTTCAGTTTTCAGACCAGTGGTTCACATCTAAACTTCCTGAAACAGTTCCCCCGGTGGACACGAGAGGAACTGCAGCTCCCCAGTCTGAACTCACAGTGACACTTTAACACACCTAAAGGAACTCTAGAGTCACAAACTGGTCCGAGATGCATGAAGATGCGAACTGAAAGTCCCACCTGGACGTGAACAGAGGACTTCTCGCGCTGTGAGATGAGACCACAAACCACGACACCGCAGCTGTAAACTGAACTGAACTATTTTCATCATCTTCCACAGCAACACGTGACAGCATCACAGTGACTCTCACACGACCCCGCGATAAAAATCTCTAAGCTTTTACTGTCCAGCGCCTGCTTCACCCATTCACCCTGTCATTCATTCATGAAGTCAGATTAAGCACGCCGGTAAATCCCTCTGTGCTTTATCCTCACCACTCCTCCGCTTTGTGTCCGCACTGTATTTGAAATCTGCGCTGTCGGCCGGCTCGGGGGTTGCGGAGGAGCTGCAGGATTGCGTTTTATTCTCCTGAATGAATTTTTTTGTTTCCAGATTATTGCACAGAAACCATGGCTTTGACTAATCCCAATTACGCACATAGAAGACGTATAATCCAGCCGACACACACTCCCAGCTGTTGAGAGGGACACAGACGACTGGCCGAGCGCTGGACTGGATCCTCTAACCTCCAAACAGAAAAGAGCGATAGATTCTCACGATCTTATTCACCAATTCATTCACTTTATTGTCAGGATAAAGATAAATCCTGCTTGACGAACTGATTGTGAGAAACAACTGTAACTCACTTTATTGTTTCCGAGTGTAATTGCCACAAAACAACCTGTTTCAGAGGCTTTCGCAGAGACGGGATTATTGGGTCTTTGCGTGCAATTAAAAAGCTTTAACAACGTATCACAACAACGTAATTCTTTCAGCCAGTTTGACAGACTGCACTGTTAGTCTCATGACTGAAGAAACACCTTATTTACCAATTTTTCCATAATTATATATCGCAGCTTCGCAAATCTTTACATAACAGCACACAATGTTGTGTAAACGACATGAAAATATTTACTGAAACTGCACGATTCCCCTTTTCAAACTACTCTGTGTATTCCATAACATAACTTTACCTACACACCTTTTACTGGGCTGTATCGAGCTACAATAAAACAAAAACACATCCTTTTGCATGAAAATCTGCTGTTTAAGTATAAGAGGGGAACTAAATAAAGCAAAAACAGGTAGCAGGTCAATTGCAGTAGAAAAAAACTGCATTACATAAGACTCAGAAATTAGCTTAATTCCAGTCATGTGGCTCCTTGCAGGAATTTTCCCCCCACATGAGCAGAAGCATCATGAGAGAGAAAGTGTGAGCCCATTCAACAGATGTTACGGAGGGAGGATGAAGTGAGGTCAGTCAAGGAGTCGGTTGTAAAACCTCATGACTCGGTAACACGGGAGGAGACGACGGTGTTCGTCCACACGGCCGATCAGACTCCGGTTCCCATGATTCAGATCAGCGACCCTCCGCCCTCATGATACAGTAGGTGAAAGGGCCCTTCAAGGCACGAGGGGGTCGGTGCGCGTTGGCTCGTGCGTGAGCGCATGTGTCTCGTGAAAGGTTTTGTTCTCCTGAAGCTTCAGCGATTATGTCACTCGTACAAAGAATACCGTCCGTCTGATCTGATGAGTCACAGAATGAGGAATAAATCACTTGTCTTGGTGTCCCGACACTTTTCACGTCAGATTTGCAAACTGTGAACAGAAGTAAACAAAACGGAGGCGTTCATGTAAGTTTCACAGTCTTAATTCGCTGGAAGGAATCAAGCAGCTACGGTAATCCCCACCGAGCAGAAACCCCCGATGGCCCTGATCTACTGAAGAGTGAAAATGTGCAAAAACTCTGTAATGAGGTCAAAAACATGCTGATCTTCTAATGAGGCGCAGTTGCGATATTATCCACCGGATGTACAACGTGTGTTTCGAGCAAAATACTGGGAAGATTTGATGCTAAAAATGCTATTTACCAAGAACAATGTCAGTTACTTTTACCCTCATTCACCTAAGACTTGCTAACTGGCTCAGCCTTTACTGGAGGTGCTGCTGTTATTGTGCATACAGGCATCTCATCGGGGTTGGTGTGCAGAGATTTGCTCTCACAGTGTTTTTCCTTTGCATTCCTTCGTTTTCTACAGTTGCTTGTGACAAATTATCTCAGGTTGTGTTTCTACTTTTTCACCTGTAACAGGCTGAAGCTGTGTGATAACATTCTCCAGCAACACTTCCATGTTCATGTTACTTTAGTCCACCTTTGTAGGCATAAACATGTGCAAACCCTCATTCAAACACTCCTTTTTTGCACATAACGTCACTTGCACTCCCGTTCTGTTTGTTAGCAGCATAAAACCCTCCAAACACAAAAGTTTCATCCGATCTCTTCATCCGTGCAAACAATTAAGGCAGCTAAGCGTCTCACTTCAGGAGGCAGAGGACACCAACTTTGTCCAGGATGAATTCCCAGTCTTAAAAGGTTGTTTCGTCGTCTTTGGCAGCTCTAATGGTGACAAATGATAATTACTTTTTTGTTTTTTACAAGCCTCATTTCTCAGTGTTACCTTCTGTCTGTGGAAGCACCACCACAGATGGGTGATGGAGAGTGCGTCACTATCAGCGCACCACTTGGGATCTTTCCTGGGAACGCCGCCATCCACACCTCGATGGCTCAGTTTGTGCACAGCTTTCATCAGCGGTCCAATCGCCAGTGTGTTATCGCGCTTTCGCGACAAACAGACATTTATGTGAAAGAACAAACTGGAGATGAATCTTTAAAAACTCCCCCTGGAGAAAAAAACTGTGGATATAAAATTGTTTTTGCTTTTGGGAAACATAAAAAAGCCATTTGCAAGATTTTTTGGCAGCTGAGTTCAGACACTGCAGATCTTTTTAAGGCGTTTTTCGGAAGCACCGAGGGATTTGGCAGGGAACAGTTCTCAATCTGTTACACAGTATTATATAATGAAGGGAACAATTCACACATTGGCTGTTTAACTCTATCTGCCAGTAGTTTTACACCCGCAGGAAGCGTGTTACTCCACCAGGAAATAATCCCTCATAAGACGCGTCGCCCTTTAAACTTTACAGTCGTGTTTGTGTCTTCATAACAGGAACACTGTGTACTCCTGCTGGAATCCTCCAGCACAGTTTGGCGTTGATTTTTCGTTGTTTGTTTAGGAAGCCTGTAAACAACAGCTCCAGATGCTGTAATTTGTATTACCCTGAGCCATTTGTCCATTTATCTCGCCGTCTCAGTAAACCTTGGAGCCGTTCTTGCAGGCTCAGCAGTAATCCGAGACATTTACACCCTGAAGTTGTGTCGCACAGGTGCCTGCAGCGCTCCATGCCCAGACGCTGGTATTTCACACTGTTCACATCGCCGGGTAATTTGTAGCCTGCAGAAGTCGGGCTATGTTTGGAGTCTCCTTGGATGTAGGACAGTTACATGATCGTATCAAGTCATCTTCCTGCCTCACATAAACACACTTCAGCCCGCCACATCCTGTCGCATCAGGACGATTATAATCCGCTCTGCAGCTTCAGCCTGGGAAAAACCAAAAGGATCCGACGGTGGCGGTTTTGCAGGGAGAGATTGTTTTTTTTTCTGAAGTACCTGAGAAAGCTCCTGGATTCTCTTTCATCCCACACGCAGCAAACCTTCAAAGGCCGCCGAGCATCAGGCAGAGAAGGCAGCAGCCCGAGCTGGTCTCTGATCTCTGATCTGGTTAAATGAACCAGCTGCTTTCTGTGGAGACACCAGACGAGGCCACTTGCATCTCCTTTAATGGCCGAGTTATGAAAGCTGAAATTATCGGGGTCAACAAGCAGCGAGCCAAGACGAAAGGCAGATTGAACGCAGCGTCTATTTTGCTCGCCAACAGGGGAATTTCCTGTTTTTCCAATTATTTTCAATTAAGTCAAACATGATCAGAAGCTGCAGTATGTTGTAGTAATTTCTTACATTTTTTGGAGAATAAAGATAAAAGGAGTCACATTCATGAACAATCAAAGGTGTCACGACTGAGTTTGAGTCAGATTTAGGCAATAAAAACACCTACAGGCAGTTGGAAACTACTGTAGTTTTCTTATCAGCTAAAAAGATTGAAGGCACAAAGTAAAAGTACATATCTTACTCCATTATTTATTTCCCTTTTTGATAGTATACTATCATATTTGAAGTATTAGTTGAGATAAGTTACAAACAAAAGTGCCTCTGTCAGTCTGAAAACTGGACTGATGGACGTCTGCAGAGTACGCTGCTCCTCCTGCGAGTGAACACTTTGTCCTGCATGTCTGCAAACGCAGCATTTGATATCGTTATTGTTGTCGTCGCCCCGCGGCACAAAGTGCCACCGCGGGTCGCGTTCCAGCTGGACAGAGATTATCGCCGAGCCCCTTCATTCAGCTCAGGTCAGGCCCGCAGATGAACTGAGATCGGCCGAGCATATGCTCAAGAGGATTAGGCGTGCGCCGTGATCCTGGCGAGTTTCAGTTTCACTTGTGGGACGACTTCTCTCGGCGTCATAACAAATAATCTGCAGTTTTGCGTGTGAATTGTGCTGACATGACACAGTGGATCCTTTCTACTGCTCGACCTGCATTGTCTGCGCTTCAAAGGGGAGCTGGGCGGGGCGGAGGATCGACTTGTTGCGTCAAAGTGGTGGCACAGAGCTATTTTTAAAAGGCACTGACGGGCCAAGATCACTGTAAATAGGAGGGCGGAGGAATGCTGTTATATCAAGCCTGCCTTTCTGTTTTAATCCCTGCTTCGTAGCTTGCCGACAATGTTTTGACGTCACAGTAAAATAAAGCTGCATTGTTCCTCTGTGCCACCACACGGGAGGGTGGGACACTAAAGTTACATGCACACACAGCAGCTAAATTATGGCCTCAATATGACCAGCTGCAGTGCAGTCGGGTGCAGAATAATATCATCTCACAGATGCGTCAATATTTTCACGATGAGAACATTGTCACACGGACCGCGGTGACCCACTTCCACCTGTGTCTATAAAACAAGGCGAGACGAGGGCCGCGCTCTCCGGGGAGGGCGCAGAATGGAAAATTCCTCCTTCGGTGGTCAAACAAACAGCGTGGGGGCCCGAAGACGCCTGGACAAACTTGGCATTGTTTGGAAGAATAACTGCTTTATCTGAGGAATCCCTGCGCGCTGAGGCGAACAGAGGGAGCAACAAAAGCACTTCTCGGCACAAAAACAATGAAATTCCTGGAAACACGTGAAACACAGAGGACATGATGCACCAAGTGAAGCGTCTTTATGATCAATAAAAACACATCGGTGAACTTTACCACCGCTTCCTGCATTCCTGTCCGACCCAGTGCCCTCTGTCAATGGTTAACCAACGCTGAAGGACAAACGTGAGCCAGTTGTGTAATAATAATCAACGTCTCACCAAAGATGGACGCCATTTTCATTCTCTTTCATCCCTGACCCCGTCAGTTAACTCTTCTCGGATTCACAGAAAGCAATTTCCAGCTTCTGCGAATTTTTCCAAGGTCGATCTCGAGTTTCTGACCTCCAAAGTGCAGAAAAGTTTCCACTCAAAAGCCTTTTCAGAAAGTTTTGCAACGACTTCACAAAGTTCAATATTTCTACCTTGACCGCTCACATCTAATTTTTACGTAACCGTCACCTTGTTGTGTTTTATGTTGAAGCTACCACAACAAATATACTCAAAGTTTCACAAAAAGTCAGTTCTTTCAACATCAGTTTCAAGCGTTTGTCCCTGGCAAAAATGATGTTTTTACTTGGCTTATTTCAGAATATGTAATATGTAAATATCATGAATGAGTTAGGGTTAGGGTTAGGGTTATCAAAAAGAGTGCTGCTTGATCAGCTGGACGAGAACCAAGCGGTTAATAGAGCGAATCGGTGAAACGGAGGAATGTGAGCAGAGTTAGCGAGGGAACCATATACATAATTAGAGCGCAGCCTGATCATGCGATACCAAAGTGTCGTGTTGCAGTGGGTTTATCTGCCTCTGAAATCTGACGCCGACCTGTAAAACAGAGGCGACACTGTCTCCAACAGGGCTTCCCTTGCGAGAGTGAAGAACTCCTTAATAAGCAGGTGTCAGACAATGTAAACGGGTTAGACGTGAAAACATGCAAGGCCTCATTGTATGTTTAGTATGGAGGTGATATTAAAGGCTTGGATTGTTTTGTCAGTCGCAAATTCTTTCTTGAATGCAATAAACACAACAACGTTCTTACTGTGTCAACTTTTACATCTGCCAGTTTTACAAACTGTGCCTTGCTAATAACAACTTTGCTTTTATCACAACTGCAATGATGAGCCAACGATATATGGCTTCTAATTCCAGCAGGTGCATTCGAGCTCTTCAAACAGAAAGTTGGAAAAAAAGGCCAAGAACTGAACCTCACAACTGCCTCGTGTGGAACCATCATCCAAAAGGAAACCGCATCATCCCACTTTTTTTTTTCAGACTCTACTCGATTCATCTTCCTGTCCGACCTTCGATGCTTCTCCGACACTTCCCCGCCGCCTACCTCCAAGCAACTGCTCAAGACGCGGCGTTCGCTGGAGCACGACTCGCAGAATAATCAGTCATGTATTAATAAGCGACAGAAAGACGACCCAACACTCGGCGCTGGATGTCGCAGCTTTTGGCTTGCGACATCGTACAGTACACGGATGATTCAATTACTCCCTGAGAACTCTTACATAAGTAGGAACATGAGCGGCAGAGGAGACAGGGATGAGATGCCCGGCGGTCCTTCAACAGTCTCTCTCTCTCTCTCTCTCCGCAGCCTTCCCTTTGGTCGAGTTAAATCCAAATTGGCAAAGAAGATTTAATCAAGTAATTCGGCCCTCCATGTGGTCTTTGAGTTTTTGCATCTGGAGGGTGTCAAAGTGGTACCAGCTGGTTAGAAGCCGGACATCGGGGATCACGTTAAAAGAATCGAGATTACACAATCGGCATCAATATTAAAAACGCCCGATTAAATTTCTGCAACTGATCTGAAGTGGGCCACACAGCCAGGCTGTAATCAGGTTATAAAGCCAAAGCCGGACGCGTTATGAGACCGTAATTCGTCGTATTTCTTTCTGTAATGTGCAGCGAAAGCGACGCAGAGCGTAGCTCAAGAAAACGAGTCAGGACATGGTGTTTACTGAGGTCAGATCCCAGCGGCAGCACCAAGTGGGGGGTGGGGGGGTGGTTGTGTAATAATAAAATGAGGTGGTATCTGACAGGGAATGGCATCGCCATCACAGCCTCAGGACGATGTTCCCTCTTTCATAACACTTGCGTGTTCTTGATCTCTATCAGACTCTCACAACCTTGTTCTTCTGTGTTTTTATGGTTCAGATTTCACCAGTTTTCGACTCAGGTATTGTCCATCTGGTCAGGTCACGCTTGTGTCTAGTAGTCCTTGTTCTGTTTACTTGGATCAATTGGCCTCAGCACAATTGTGTTGCCCAAATATGGTTTTTACCAAAAACCACTTTCGGACCAGTCCAGAGACATAATCTCTGCAGCAGGTCCAGACCTGATCTTGTCTGGATCTTGGCCTGGCTTGTCTTTAATGACCAGCTGGCGTCCTAATCAGATCCTGCCACTGGGAGCTGAACTGGAAGCTCTCACGAGACAAAAAAAAAGACAAAACGTCCTCGACATAGAGCGGAAAAAGCCACGTTTCAGCCTCCACACACAACGGCGTCCTGACCTTGGCTGCTGAAATCTCTAAACACCTTCACGACAAAACAACTTTCCCAAGAATACATAAAAACACAGCATCAAACTCCACTTAGAGTCTGTTATGATGCCTCTGAGGGCCCCTTGTAAGCTCCCACTTACTCTGATTTTATGTCTGTTTGTTGGTTCTTGTGTCCATAAAGATTTACGGCTGGTACAAAAGCTGAATACCACCATTTTAAGTGGTTTTAAATCTCCTATTTCATGCTTCGACTGAGGCGTGCAGTTAAAATCGTGCCTTCAGCCCAGCCTGTCCCGCCGCATCATTCCTAACGCCGCGCTCGACGGAGGATTTTAAAAGGCGAGAGCGAAACGCCGAGTTCTCATCCATCAGCTGTCCGGCGGATGTGAATCACAGCTCTCACCTCTCAGAGGACGACCGAACCGAAGCCGACAGGCCTCCCACGAGAGGCCGGATCCATCAGCATCAGTGCGACGGCGCAAATTCAGTCCTTTATCTGAGGGTGGCTGAGGCTCAGTCGGTAGAGCAGGTTGTCTTTTTCAATGCACGACGGTGGAGGTTCGATCCTCATCTCATCCTGTCCATCGGCTGAAGTGTCATTGGGCAAGAAATGAAACGTCCAGTGGCTACGCAACAATGTGTGTGCCAGCTGTTGTAATTCATGTAAGAATTGGTA
The DNA here is from genome assembly GCA_032274765.1 of Malacoctenus tetranemus. NCBI lineage: Eukaryota > Metazoa > Chordata > Actinopteri > Blenniiformes > Labrisomidae > Malacoctenus > Malacoctenus tetranemus. Next base: position 289,887 of record JAUESF010000051.1, read on the forward strand.
AAAATAGTATTGTGATCAGTTTAATGGAGGACTTCTCTATTGAAATGGTTTGTAACCTCTCCAGATGCTGCAGCACCTCTGAATGGGCCCCAGGCTGGAAACCACGTCTGTCTTTAGCCTTCAGATTCAGGAAGTTCGGGTGTGTTTCTATATCTTTGCTCTTCTCAGTATTAACGGTGCAGCTTTCAAGGTTACATGAAGAGCTTATTCTGTTATGAGATCAGGGCTGTAATGCCTCCCCGTATGTAAATATAAGAACATCCTCTCTCCTCTTATCTGTGTGTGACTTTGTTCGGTCCCCTCAGTGAAGCTGCGGCAGCATTAACCCAGATACACCAGCATAGATCGGCAAAGGGGGGGGGGAGAAAGAAAACGCCCGCTTCTTATGCAACGCCGTCGTCTGAGTAGGCCAGCATCAGCGCCCGCGGTCTGATCCCACCAATGCAGGCAGTGACGGAGGAGAAAAAAGAGGGAGACAAAAGAGAGGAAAACAGAATCAGCGGTGGAGAAGTAAACGCCACTCGCGTCTCGTCCCGAGGTCGAGCCGGTGGGCAGCGGCGCCCGGGCTAAAGAGCTTTTCGGCCGCTCGGGGAGGATTTGCGTTTCCTCCGCCGCTCCGGCCTTGTGGTTTATGTAAGAGGGAGACTGGCAATAACGCCGGGTGACGTCAGCGGCCTTCGCTCGATGAAGAATGACTTAAACAGGACGGAGAGACGAATTTAAGAACAAAAAGCAATCAGAAAGCTCCGGAAAAAAATATGACCTAACAGGTCAGACCGGGCGAGCTGCGCCATGATGCACCGTCGGGGTCTTTGCTCACGTAACCACTCAAGTTGCTGCTTTGTTTTATTTCCCACTTTAAAGCTGATAAACATATAATTTTAGTGTGAAGGGAATATCAAGGGTTAATTACAGTTTTTACATAATTCAGTGAGTCAACTCCTCTTCAGCTCCTTTTTTTCACATCAACCGGCTGCTCAGCAAAGTTTGAAAAGGCCTTTTTATCTCAGCCTCTATTTTTTCGCACATATGGTGAGTTTTCTGTACAAAACAGACTCGCAGGGTTGCATAAGACCTTCCGCTACAGTAGCTGAAAGTTTTCTGAGCTCAGCAGCATTTCTTCCACTGAGACAGCAGATTCTCCAGTCCAGTCGGCACAGTTAATCATACACGCGGAGCAAGTGGAAACCATCCCTCGGATTTAGGTTATTTATTTGTTCATGTTTCACTGGAAATTTACCACGAATAAAACACTTCCTTCGCATCTCGTTCGCTGCTTTACATATCACCGGGTTACGTGTCTGCCACAATCGGCTGGTTCAGGCCGGCTGGCAGGAAGCCCCTCTTCAGGTTGCGCAACGAGACGGACAAAAGGACGCAGACGGGACAGTGTAACGCTGTATAGACACTCCTTAAAGCATGTGGCATCGAAACAAAACAAACTTTAAGCTGTTGAGGTTATTCAGGTCACAGTAGAAGTGTGTCCTGCAGAGACAGAAGTCTGAATACAATTTAACAACCAAAAGTTAGATGCTTTGAACATTATTTGTGGTTCTGATTGATCAAAGTTACATATTCATTCTTGTTTTATCACTAATTTTAGCAGGTCTCTTTGTTGGGGGAGTATTTTGAATATTTTAATGATCATTCCTCAAATCTTTTACTTTTTCTGTTTGTTTTATTGCTCACGTTTCACAGTGTGACAAAACCAAAGTTGAATCTGAAGCTGAACCATTTAAATCACAGTAAACAGCTGACTGACTGAGAGACAAAAGGCACTGGGTTCAGATTTGTTCGAGCAGCCTGTATAATCCTGTTCAGCCGGCACTAAATGGATTTAGCATACATACTTTTTAAAACCACAACTTCAAGGCTATTTATGACACCTTGACTATTCAAAGAATATGCAAAGAAATACTGAATAAAGAGACCTTTACGTCCATAAGCTGGTCACTCACTCAACAAGAGTGAAAACAGGGATGTTTTTACACTTTATGGCCACAAAATCATCACATAACTAAAGCTCCAAGCTTGCTGATAATATCCAGTTTATAAGAACAATCTGAGAGGAGTTTAAAAAAAGCAGTGTGCAGATATATTAGTCATCACAGGCAACTGCAGTCCAATTATCTAGTTACAGACCAGAGTAACCACATATTTCAGTCAAAAACAAACCGTGTCGCATCCAGTTACTGAGACGAAGCTATTTTCTAAAAAAGTGTCCGAAGTCTGTCACTATTTACTCACATTTTAACGACTCTAAAACCACCATATCCTAATAGATCTTAGCAGCCTGAGCATAATTATAGTCATTATAATGTAACAAACTATGTGTTCATGCACATGCAGCTGAGTCACATTTTGTTCCTGGGTTCCACTTTGACATTCCAGGAGTGGTTCACCTGCTTTGTTCAGAGGAACTGCAGCTGCAGGCTCTTTTCGTGCTGACATCACAGCTGTAACTCACCAACCACAACGATACTACGAAGTTGTTTTCATACTGGCAGCATGCTTTTTTTATGACGTCTTGATCCCCTGCAGGCCTTTCCAGTCAGTCATGGGCTCTACGTGCTATCAGGCTGCAAACAAAAGGTCTATTCTGTGTCCTGATCGTCCACTCGGTCAGCAGCAGCGATGTGCGACTCCTACAGTACGTCACCCCAGTGGAGGAGCAGTAATGTGACTGCACATGAATCCTTTGAAGCACCACATGAGTCGAGTCCTGTAGCTTCACGTGCACTCAGGAGACTGCCTGTGGTTGCTAAAGGTCAGGAAGACAATGCGACGGTCAGTTTTCACCCTCGTGAATATTAATGGATTACATGAAGACGGCTCCAGTTGGGAGGAAACAAGTTTATATTTGTCTTATTTATGTGAAAACTCACACAGTCCAATATCTCAATGGATAACTGAAGCAGCAGAAACAGGAATCAAACCATTTCTTCATTCATTCATTCATCTTTTGTACTGCTCAACTCCATTTGAAGGTGCTGGAGACGCTCCTGGCAAAGGAAAGCTCCACACTGGACAGGTGGCCTGGGTTCGAACCAATGACCTTCGCAATGTGACACAAGAGCACTAAACACCACAACTTTGCAGCCCGAAGGAATCGAACCACAACTCTTTAAGTTAGAAGACAAGCGACCATCTGAGAGCTATAAGCTGCTTGTTTTGAGGATCCCAAAGTGGAAAGAAACTCAATTCAGAAAGTATAATTGTGCTTTATTGATCTCCCTCCAGGATTAGTGGTTAGCGCTCGGTTGCGTATTAAGCATTAGTCAACTACACTCCAGCTCCGACTGATAACCTTTCACAGTAATTGGCCGACTCTCGGCTGCACTCGCTCTCTTTCTCTGAAGCACATCTCTAACAGGCACCATGAGAAGAACCTGAAGGAGGTGACTAATTCCAGCGTTGACGCTTCCTAATTACTGCTTCTCTCGAACGTCCTTTCAAAAGCAAATCGAGCATTTCATGATTATGTAAGAGGCCTGAAATGTCAAATCTTTCATCAGCGCGTTCCTCCTCGACGGCTTCAATCAGTCATCATGAAGGGAGTCCAGTTCATCAGAATCACAAACTGACGTTTAAATTATACGTTTTCTTGAGCCTGAGCTTTGATCATGGAGCTCTGAACTTTAAAAGCAAATTTTGGCTTTTTGGATCAGAAATCATTCACTTTCGACCTGAAAAGGTCGATCAAAACACTCACAAGAGTCTCGTCAGCCTCCCACTTCGAGGTTCAGGTTTTTTCATGGCAATGCAGAAGTTGTGACCTCACTCGGAGGGATCTAGCTGCCGACTAAACAACTGAAATGTGCACGAACAGCATCGGGGGGAGCTGGACGTCCTGTTTCTTCTTCACCTTTCACTTGACTCTGCATGAACTGTATGGATTTGATCGCGTGTTTGGGTATGTTGCTAAACTCGTTCACAAGGGGTCAAGCTGCCAAAAACAGACGGCCCTCCCACCGCGGCTGCACCTGCAGGTCAGAGCGCCCCCCCCTCCACCCCCGCTCTTTAAACTACTTTCTTTCCTCTGAGCTCCTCTCCTCTTCCCCCCTGCAAGTTACATAACCGACTCCTCCATCGGGACGGGAGGGCAATCAAAACACGCCAGCTTCTCTTCGATTTCCAAATCTAGACGTTTGCACGGAGCGATGAGTCGAACCGGAACCCAAAACCGTCCGCTCGCCATCGCCGCAGCTCGACTTACACGGGCTTGTTCCTTTTGTGTGTGCAGCCCTCCAAGTTTAGGATCAAATTCCAGGGGGTTTACTTCCGAAATCTCTTTGGCTTATCTGCTCTCAGGGTTACGTAAGGATGTTTATGTGGCTTTCAAGTGGCATTTGATTTATTCTTAATGTTACAGGAATTTCATTCTATAAAGAAAAGAGGAATCTTTAAGAGAAATTCAAGCAAAAATATGAAAAATATCTGACTGTTGGTTTGTTTAATTCAAAACTGTACGTTTCTGAGCGTTTTCCAGTTTCTAATGGCATGAAAGTGGACATGCACTCACTGATCACTTTACTAGGCACACTTGTGTAAACCAGTAAAATAAAATCTGTTTTTTATAAAAGTCCTGAACGTTTACTTTGATGTGAAATCATCTGAAAAGCTCTAATTTACCTAAATTATCGGTTTTAAGAACGACTGACTTAATAGTGACAACACATAAATTCAGTCCAATCAGACCAGACTGTAAAATGATGCACAGCTTTATGTTTCCCTCCTGCAGGACTTTCCTCTGGAAGTCCAGTCAGTGAGAGAAGTTGATGTCAAACTGACTGTGAAAGCCCCTCCCTCCTTTATCGCTTCCTGTGGCTCTGTATCGTGAGGCATCGCTGGGTAATGAGAGTATTTGTACTCCCCGACACACACGCATGTTATTATGTAAATGTTCTGGTCATGTTCTTCGAGAAATGCGCAGCGACTCGTCATCGCCGCTCGCTGCTGTCGGGCCTGCACCTGCTCCCCCTTTTCCTCCCATCGCCACCGCCGACTCAGACAAGGCTCATTAATATTGAACCGCCGGCTTCAAACTGACGTAATCTCGTCTCAACTCTCGCAAGCTCTTTAACCGCCACCGCGCAGTGATGTCATCTAATCTATCTCCGGCCCGGCGGACATGTAACTGGACATCTGGATTTAAAAACAGACAAAGAAGCTCTGCGGGGTGACGCAGCGCTTCTCTGTCGCGCGTCCGTGTCACGCTGTGAAACAAAAGTTTTGGCGCGCCGGCGTCGCCTCCTGGCAGCCGAACCGATTGTGTTTCCGGTTGGCGGAGGAGGAACTCGATTAGAGGCTGAAGCAGAAGCACAATGTCACCAGGAGGTAAAATCTGTGGAAAACCTGCCGCTCTGCATCGAACCGGAAAAACTCAGGAAATAACGAAACGTCCTGCTGAGACAGGCTGTCACTGGTTCAAGATACATACAAATACAAAAAAAACACGGTTAACTTTGGTTAATTTGATTGATTGTTTGATCTTTGATGGAAGAGACCGGCTCAGAAGTTGATATTTCTCTGATTATCAAAGAAATCAAACATAAACAGATTTTAGGACATAAATTCATAACATCACTTTTGATAAAATAGAAATCATTTTGGACTGATTGCAAGAAATCAAGTTTTTTATATGTTTCCATCATTGAAAGCACTTTCGGCTGTGATTTTTTTGGTTCTTTACATATCAAAGTTGATTGATTGATCGATTGAGAGTCTTGCAGTCCCAAGGTTGTTGGTTTGATTCCTTATCTCACTCTGTCGACGTGATGAAGTGTCGTTGAGCAAAAACATGAAACACCAAGTTGAACGGCAGGTGAATGTGACTGTTTAACGCGGTGTGATGCTTTGCAAGTAAAGAGCATAACCGGTTGATGATATTCTGTGCAAGACTGCGGTTCATATTTGTAATGCTGATGTTCAGTTGTTGTGTCTTTATTCTCTTTTGCATTTTGAGTCGTTTCCTTTGAAGAGCAATAATCCCTCCAGCAAAAATGGCTCACTTATCTCACGCAGGCAGCAGGAGCTCGGTTCAG
>JAUESF010000051.1:304591-317899 GCA_032274765.1 Malacoctenus tetranemus
AAAATCCCTCCTCTGTTTGCTACAGATTCACAGTACAACATGGAGATAACCTCCAGCAGAGGAGACACATGTAAAGACACCAGCAGAGGACATATTAGAAAAAGCTCGTCCCACCATCGTGCTAGTAATTATAGCAGTAACAGCCGTCACATTAATATAATTAATAGAGGATTTGCGGTTCTAAATAGGCAGGATCATCCCACTTGCTTGGCAGTGAATTAAAGTAATGTATTATGGAGCGATTTGCAAGCAGAGCGTGTCTGAGTCATCGCATAAAAGAGCAAACATTTCTTCTTTATCTGATGAAGCAGGCGCATGAGCGGCCATCTAATCCTCCCGTGGAGAGCACGAGGAATAAAAAACACATTTCATCGCCTGCCTGGGAATTCAGTCGGGAAACAAAAGACCGTGTAGGTCTGACTCTGGCTTCGCCAGCCAGACTGTTTCTCCCACTCCACGGGCCGCGGCGCGGCAACGCCGCCGGACTCGGCCGCCACCTCCGGTCTGCGGCGCCGTGCATGAGTAATGCTGAAGAGCCAGAACGATGACAAACAGGCAGGGAGAGGGAAATGGTTTTTTAGCTGGAAGCCGAGCCTGGCCGGCATGGCTGCGTGGGCGCGAAACACACGAGGCCGCGATCGCTCCTCCGAGCTGGTCAACAGGACCCGCATTGTAATTAGAGATCCTCCATCCTCATTACCCAGCAGCCCTTCCTGCCAGCCCCACAGTTGGTCACCGAGGACCCGTTCGCCTGGATGACTCATTCGTCCACCTTCTGCCGCCTCCCACCCGCCATGCTGCCAGAGAGCAGCAGGTAGAAGTCTAGTTTCTGCCTGACACCTTTTTCTGGCGCCCAATTATTACTGTAACATTCAAGCTCACAGAGGTGAGAACATGAAAAACAAACACCTTCACACAACAACTGTTTCCCATAAATAAAATAAATCCATGGTATTTACCTCAAGATAAAAATCCCACCTCTAAATTGCCTGACGAGAATTACTATCATCATGAAAAAGACAGAATAGAAGCTTTATTAGAGCCATTTAGGGCGAAATTAGTTGCATTGTTTTTGCTTACACAACGAACACAGGTTCTTCCTGCTCTGTGTTCTACTTTTTTCTGCTTCCTGGAGAGACTTTTCTTATAAACTACATGAACAGATCCTCGCCCACTTTACAGGGAAACAGATTTCTGAACCTTTTCCAAACTGGCAGGTCCGGTTTCTGTTTGGACTCTATTCACACAGCACTAATTACAACACACAGAAATCATGTAGTACCTCTTATAAGAACACAAGGAGGAAGAAAACATATCAGTTTGGGCAGCAGTGTGAAGACAACAGGTCCGACTGTAATTTATTCTGCTGTGTCACTGAGCTGCAACTGGGCCAAAGCGTTTACCTGATGATAATTGCATTTCTTGAAAATAAACATAGTTTATTTAACTTCCTTGAACAAACTTTTGGGTGATGCTTTGGAAAGAAAGTAAAAGACTCTGAGGGGGCGTCGCTCAGGTCAGTACACTTCCTGTGTTCATGAGTGGCCGGGGGTCTTTCAGTGCAGAGTCTGCATGTTCTCCCTGTGAGTATAAAAATGCATTTGATGGCTTGCCTCTCTGTGTTTGTCCTGTGATGGACTGATTCAGTCTCAATGTAAAATTCAGACCAACTCCAACACTTCAACCGCTCAGTTCAACTACCAGCAGAGAAGATGGATGGATGACGAAAAAAAGAAAATCTAAACAATGCAGTCGAAATCACACCGTCACAATCTGGTGTCGAACTGAGGCCGTGAAGGTCAGATTGACGGCGCCCCGTGAGAGCTTTCACTGAAAGCGTTGGCAGGTGACACGCAGGGTGAGTGGAAATGCCACCCGGCCGCTCAGTGTCGATCACACGATTGGACAGAGTGATGGAAAGCAGGGCAGCTTTTGAGAAGGTGCTAAATAAAACCTGATTAATCTGTCATGTGACTGATGGCAACGCTGGCACCGGAGTACAGAGGGAAACCCAGTTCTATCTGTCCTTGTGAAATGTTATCAGAGATGAGAACATGACACACTTTAATGATTCAGTCAATGACCGCATGAGGCCAGGAAAAAGCCGGGCACCAACCCTGGGAGAGGCGTCAGTGTCATGCAATCAGACCCCAGCTGGGTGAGTTTGACTCAGGTTCAGTTTCAGGGTCTGACATGGGACACCGTCAGCTGGAGCTGCACCAGGTACTTTCTGTGTAAGTCCACGCCTCCAAAAATGCCACCTTAGTTCCTCTTTCTAAAATACAAGAACTGTCAGTCCCGCGGAGTCTCACTTCCTTTAAATGATGCATGACTGTCACATGTCGAACGGAACCAAAACACGGGAGTTTTTCTCTGACACATCTCAGCTGAATAAAACCTGAACGGAAGCAGATGTTAAAACCAGTCAGATGGATAAAAGTACTCGATCTAACACTGAAAGAGGAAGTTAAGTTTCTTTGCTGGTGTTTGGTCTTATGGTCCTTTTGTTCCATATTTAGAGAAGCAAACAAGAGCTTCGTTCCATTAACAGATCAGATGAAAGATCAGGACTGAAAACTACACATGCAAATAAATAATATTTGTTGAAAGATGTTTGTAGGAGGCTTTTACTTTGAAAAGAGAAAGCTACATGGCTACAGACTTTCAGCATTCTAATCCTTATCGTCCACTTCCATATCATTTTCTTTCATTTTCAACACTAGAAAATAGAAATTTAGTTATGTAAAATATATTTATGGTTTCACTTGAAATTGCATTTTTTCTTTAAAAGTTGAATGCAGAGAAACACTCTTGATTAAGTAGGTTTTTGCACTGACATGGCACTTCAAGAGGAAGTTCTTGTTTTATTGTAAACATTAAAACTGAAACAGAAAAAAACTACTTTCCCCTCACATGGACTTAAACTACAGGTTGGAAATGCAATCATCCTGCAAGGAAGCATCATATAATTGTTTCGAAGTGAATTTACTCTCCTCCTTTCACATCATTGCATAAATGCTTTCACTTTCTGGGAGATTAAACATTGAGAGTCCACAGACACCAAATACCCTGAGCTGAAAAATCACTGACAGTCACTGGATAATTTGCCGTGTGGCTGAGTCTCGTCCTCGGGCAGTATGGCCATCTGCATTATAGCACAGTTATGTAACTTACAGGGTTAGTGGACCACAGCTCTGACAGCTGGACCGGCCCCTGAGTAAGCCCCAATGATGTCATTTTTAAATTTCTCTGAATTTATATAATTCTGTCCAGCCGAGCCACTCTCGTAACCTTGACCCCACCAGCCAGGGAAATCTGCTAATTGTACGAAATGGAAGGCACATGGAGATATTTAGAAAATAGCTTGGGTTCATCCAGGGGACTGCAGTATTTTTAGGGTTCATTTTAGTTTTTTTGTGTTGTTTTGTAACAGCGTGTTCGGCCTCAGACAGTGCAGCTGCGGGAGAGAGAGAGATGCACGAGTCGTGACATACATTTCTGCACATCCTCGTGTAAAAAAATAAATAAATAAAGACTGCAGGAGCGAGCCGGCACACACGCACTCCGGTTTGGGTCTCCAAGCTGTCGTGATGACCAGAATCTGCTCCGGCTCTTTGCTTTTTATTCCCACCATGAGTGGGAGAGCAAATGTCTTTGTGATTTCATTCAGCTGGAGATCTTCCATTGATAGAGAAAATGAGGAGGCGGATGAGGAGGAGGAGGTGGGAGAAAGTCCCCCCCTGGCTTCACACTCCCACCTCCTCCTCTGCAGAGAGCTCTCCTCTTCGTCATTCGTCATCCCCCCTCCTCCTCCTCCTCCTTCTTCTTCTCCTCCTGCCAGGCAGAATATGGCTGCGGCGGAATCCCGTGACGTCACGCCCCCCGAGTTGTTGCCTGGTTACGCCAGTGACGGAGATAGAAAAAAAATGGGCGTCGCCACAGAAGGCACCACGTGTTTGGTATAAATAATCCCGCCGCTTTAGAGCGCAGCGGCAGATTGAGAGCTGCAGGTTGGGGCGGAGCGCGCGCAGGCAGGAGCGAGCTGATAACTGAGCGTGAAAAGACGAGGAGGCAGCGCGGAGGAGTTATTACGCTTTTTGTTTCTGCCTTGTGCTCTCGTTGGATATTTACTCACCGCTCACCATGGCTGTAACCGAGGCTGGATGTGATCTAACTTACTGCAAGATGCGGGGGATTGTTGCTGTTCTCACCGGTGAGCGACCAATTATAAACATCATCGTTATCATGCTTTACTGAAACCGCGTTTTATTCGTAAATCTAATTTAACGATATATTCATGTTCCTCGAAATGGCTTGAAGCGTCAAGTGAAACATGAAGGCGTGTATTGTTTGTCCGCTAAAATCTTCACATCATCAAAAAATCTAATTGGTGTGAAGATAAATCCGTCTGTAGAAATGAACCCCATCCATCTGCGTCGCAGCACGGATCCAAGGATGCGACTTGCTTTGTTGGCCACCACTGTTGGTATCTGAATGGGTGACCCAAGTGGTTGCATAACCCGTAAACCCGCAGCATAAGAGCTCTGTGAACAGCACGCAAATCTACCTTATAACGGGATATGTGGGGCTCAAAAAGCGCGGATTACAGCTCCCATACAGTTTTTTTTCACCCTTCAACGAAATATCTTTTTGTGATGGATGCTGAGATGTGCCTATGTGTGAGGATGATGATGCTGCTGCGTCCCCTACTGACACCAAATCTCTCCCTCTCTGCAGCCTTCATCAAGGAGAGAAAAATGGGGCTGAATGACTTCATCCAGAAGCTGGTGTCGACCCCACATATCTGCCAACAGTAAGTATTTTTAACACGGAAAAGAGGCAAAAAAAAACCAACAAAGTTGCATTTAGTCTGGGAGATTAGCCTGAACTGGAGCGTGTCTGCAGAGATCACTTACTTCCTGGCTTATTTGGCTCCAGTATTTATTTCTGATCATTAGCCCATTCATGCAATCTGCCACGGCCAATCCAATCAGGCCCCTTAGTTTGGCAGGACATTCTGTGAAAAGCATAATCTGGGTCCAAGAAGCCAGGGTAAGAATAGTCCTTTCATGACCGGCCCGCCAAACGATCTCGCCACTGCCTAATCACCTCCCGCGTAAATCCCCTCTGTCCCCGAGACGAGGATAAACCTGTAATTCAATCATTGCATGATACCTGGCTCGTCCTGTATTGTTTTCCGGGTGGGGGGAGCCTGCTGGTAAGGAGGGGGTAAAAAATATCCAGGAGCATCTGTCACCTCCAGATGCTCCCGGAGGTAAAGGGGCGCCATAGGTGGACCGCCGAGTCCTGCAGAGCTGGCTGATGCCTCTGGCTGAGGGTCATGGGATTAAGCGTTTCCCAGACAGGTTAGGCAGCTAAGGAGTCAATCAGCCCGGGTGAACCTGACCTGTCTGGAGGCTCCAGACGGTCATTCACAGAACATTCATTCACATCCTCAGACCCACAAACAGCTTTAGATCCAATCAATGACGTTCGAATCCAATCCATAAATCACAAAGTCACAGGAGAAAACATCAAGATGTGTGACATAAAAACGAGCAGCTGATGTCCAGAGAGATCTCTAACAGTCTTTGTTTTTCTTGCAGTGCTGAAGTGAACAACTTCTTGAAGATTGATGAGAATCAAAACGAGGAGGTTGACAATGATGAACTTCCTGAAAGTCCAGTAAGCAGGAACTACTTTCCTTCTGAAACTGAGTCAGACACTTTTTTAAAGGAAGTCGTGTGATTAAAATTTCTCCTCGTCTTGTCTTTCAGATGTGCCTGAATTCAAGGAGTTCATTGGCTGAGGACACTCAGTAAGTTACCAATTTTCTCACATCAAACTCAAAAGAGAACCATTCATTCTTTGAACAGTTTAATATACTTACTGTGCTGCATGAATCAAAATATTAAAGAGCATTTTGTTTGTTTCTCCTCATCAGGATCAAACCTTGTGATTTTGACTACCTCAAAATCATCGGCAAAGGCAGCTTCGGAAAGGTGAGCCTCTCTTTAAGCTTGAGATTTAACTTCAAACACCCGCTTTGTTCTTGTCCGTCATACCGACATGTTTGCTTGTATCCAGGTTTTGCTGGCTCGGCACAAAGAGTCCACTCAATACTACGCTGTCAAGGTGTTGCAGAAGAAAATCATCCTGAAGAAGAAAGAGGTAACGACCGTCTCCATCTGTCTCATTCTGCTTTACAAAATGCCGGAAAAACGGAGATTAATGTCTTCTGTCTTCTCTCCAGCAAAAGCACATTATGGCCGAGCGCAGCGTGCTGATGAAGAACATCAAACATCCCTTCCTGGTGGGGCTCCACTACTCCTTCCAGACCACCGACAAGCTGTACTTTGTGCTGGACTACGTCAACGGAGGAGAGGTGAGACAGTCTCTTTTCTCAGAGCAGATTCAGGTCAGAATATCCAAAGATGTCTGGGACAGATGTTGACAGATGTGTCGCTGTTTCTCCAGCTGTTCTACCATCTCCAGAGAGAGAGGATCTTCCTGGAGCCCAGGGCCAGGTTCTACGCTGCTGAGATTGCAAGTGCACTTGGATATCTCCACTCGCTTCACATCGTGTACAGGTAATAGACTGGCCTACAGTGCCCCCTAGTGGAACTCTGTGAACATGACATCCAGGGAGCGTAAACTGTGATGCATTACTGAGCACTTCTTGTTGTTATTTGCAGGGACCTGAAGCCCGAGAACATCCTGCTGGACTCGCAGGGCCACATCGTCCTGACAGACTTTGGCCTGTGCAAAGAGGGACTTGAACCCAATGGTACCACAACAACCTTCTGTGGGACACCAGAGGTACGAGACACAGATTCAAACATCCGCAAGTGTTTAATGTTGCGTTTTTAAATGAGACTTGTGCTGAAGTTTTTCCGTGCTCCTTTTTCTCACAGTATTTGGCCCCAGAGGTTCTCCAGAAGCAGGCATATGATCGCACAGTGGACTGGTGGTGTCTGGGATCTGTGCTCTACGAGATGCTCTACGGACTTGTAAGTTGAAACCTGCTGCGTTTTTCAAAGATCCTCTTCTTTTTGTTCGACATCAAACATCTAATTAACTTGCTCTTTGTCCTCTGAAGCCTCCATTCTACAGTCGCAACACAGCTGAGATGTACAACAACATCCTGCACAAGTCCCCCGTGCTGAAGCCCAACGTTTCCAACGCAGGCCGGGAGCTGCTGGAGGGGCTCCTGCAGAAGGAGCGCACCAAGAGGCTGGGAGCAAAGGACGACTTCGTAAGTGCAGCATGGTCATCAAACACAAGCTACAGCTCCACGCAGCTCGTTGTCCTATCGGTGTGCTCACGTGGTTTATTCCTCTCTGCAGCTTGAACTCAAGTACCATTCCTTCTTCTCTCCGATCAACTGGGACGACCTGATGTCCAAGAGGATCACACCTCCGTTCATTCCCTCTGTGGTAAGTTGAAGCTATTTTCACTGACAGAAGGTGAACTTACCTTTTATCCTGAATGCAGGCAGACACCTAAAATCCACACAGAGGAAGTAGGAACCAAGTACTGTCTTGTTTTGAGTGCAAATCACTGTATCAGTGTGCCTCTTATCAGACACAAAAATATACACAAAGTGAATAAAACAACCACCTAAGCTACATTTCTTGCATGGTTTATGACTAAAATGAAGGGGCTAATCAGTACAAAGGGGTTTTAGAAAAGTTTGTTGGTTTTTTTCTCAGAGTAAATGTTAAAATTTTCCATTTTGTTTCACAGTCTGGTCCCACAGACCTGCGACACTTCGACCCCGAGTTCACCCACCTGCCGGTCTCTTCCTCTCTGTGCACGGACAACCTGACTGTGACGAGCAGCGTCAAGGAAGCAGCCGGCGCCTTCCCGGGCTTTTCTTACGGGCCACCGGCAGATCACGCCTTCATGTGAATGCTGGCATGTTCACTCCTGACACGGAACAATGAAACACGGGATAAACAGAGCGTTATTGTGACACGTGGACCACAGCGGAGCAGCTCTGGAGACATTACCAGGCCTGATGAGAGGATCTAACTGGCTTGAATAGAGGGGCAGGGATGAGGGAGGGGGGGTCAGATTTGAGGGATCTTGTGCATGACTCGTGTACAGTTACAGGACTCTCATGTTACAGCACCACCAGACCCCACGCTTCTGCCTCAACCATCGAAACCACAATACATGCGTGCCAAGTAAGGATGCTCTCCGGGGTCGTGAAACATCACGCTGGAAACTCACAGCGACAGTTTAAGTGGCATGAAGAGAAGTGCCTGAGGTTCAAAAGGCAGTCAACAAGAAACGCATTTATCAAATATCAGAAAAACATGTTTGGACTTTCGGCCAGAGTGCAAGCTGTGTGAGGTGATGCCTTTATTACATGTCTACATATGTTGAAGCTGTTATGTTTTATTTTTTCACAACGATTTTGTTTTTTGAATGCTCGATTGCACTTGAGGAAACAAAGGTCAAGTAAAGTGTGGAAACATTGTTAAACATCATCTGGACAGCAGCATATCATACAGCTTATATCTCCACTTTGGACTTAAAAAAACAGCTTTTTAATTACTGCTTGACCACTAGTGACACTTGGACCAAACAGATGAAACGACAGAACACTTTATTGACCTGTTTGTCCTCAAAAACTGAAGATTAAACTTTTACTGTACTGTGTAAAAAAAGAAGCTAGATATATTTTATTGTTAAAAAAACAAGAGGTTTTCCATGTTTTAATAACTACAAAACATTCACTCTTTACTTTTTTAAAAGGTTCTGCATATAATATAAATAAGTTGTATGGGTTTCCAAGTATATATACATTCATAGATTTATTGAAAAAAGATATGTCATCTGTGGAAATTTATTTTATTATGGGTTTATCAGCTCTTTTTCATCTACGATTAGTGACGGTGTTAGTCTATATCTGCTGTTTGCAAACTGAGTGAAGGATTTCTCTCCTTGGTGAAGTGATGGCGAGTTCAACGAGCAATAACAGGCCCGCGTCACTGATAGCACATGCAAACTGTTTATCAACTTTCATTTAAGTGATTGCTGTTTTTTTGCAAACACTCGAGACCAACGGTAGAATCTAGAACTACGAACGTCTTTGTATTTATGCATCATGTAGAGAAGAACTGTGAATGTCTTGTGCCTGTCCAGGGCGGCCTGATCCATGTATATTGTATGTACATATCTGTTTTCCCTGAAACCTCTTGGTCCTTTTTCTAGTAAAAGAAAAGATCTGTAAGTGTAAGAAGTGCTTCAACAACTTAACAAGGAACCACATGATGGAGCAGGCGATGGCACTGATCAGCCACCGGCCTGCTGCGTAACATGGTTCCCAAAAGTGCAATAAAATATTGTTCACATGAAAAGAATAAAATAATTTCAGTGGAATTCAGTAAAAGCATAAGCTAACGTTAATGCTCTGACATTGAAAAAATTTAGGAAATCGTTCCCACCCGAATTGAGATAAATATTGCTTGGTGTGTCTGAATTTCCATGTTTGGGATTGTTTTGAAAAAAAGAAAACAAAGCCTGAGAATATGAAATTACAAAAAAAAAAAAAAAAACAAGGCAAAGCAGTTCTAGTTCATTCTCTTCCATATTTGGAAGCGTTTCTTTTCTGTTTTGTATTTTTTATTTATTTCCATGACAATGCTACTGTAAAGAAAAAGATAATTGACACGATCAACTGAAAAACTGAACTGTAATCTGTGTCAGAAATGGCGAATAAAGTCTCTAAAATTAACCCAGTAATGTCTTGTTGATGTTCGCACTGCACCACACCATGTCTATGTATGTTGTCCACCTTGTAACATACTGCTGCTTTGAAGACCAGCCGGCCAGTTCAAAATCACATTTATCTTAAATTTTAAACACGGTTGCCGGATGATATTTTGTGTTTTCAAGCAACAATGTCTAAAACGAATATTTTTGGTACTTAAATCGGTTTTAGCATTTGTACACAATGAGTTTAGCAGTTTTTCCTCACCTGTTAGCCCCAGCTGCACCTGTCGCGTCCCCTCCCGCCAAAAGAAACCCCCTGTCAATCAAAGGTTCGCGCAGGCGCAGTGAGCCCCCCCACGACGAAAACTTCCTGCCGAATAGTGCTCCCTAACAACGGACAAAGCTTGTCAGAGCGAATTGACCTGAAGACGCCGAGATTGAAGCGCTCTCCCGTCGCTCCTTCAATGGTGAGAGCCGCCCGGCGCTTCTCGGTGTTTCGATGGGAGTTTGTGGTGCGGTTGGTGTCGCGTCTGTCCGCGCCGGGGGTGAGACGCTTTCACACGCTGCCATTTCAGCACCCGCTGCGACGGCTGCTGGGGGCGGCTAATCTCTGGAGCGGAAAACTTTCATGCTCGTATTGAACGAAGTACACTCGGTGATTAGCCGCATTAAATCACACTGCTGTTGTTCACGTTACTTGGTCTAGTAGCTATGGTGGGTCCCGTTATTTGTGATGCGATCGTCCGTTAGCTTGTTGAGCTAACTGTGATAGCTGCTGAAAGGTTGCAGGGTCCAGTCTAAATGCTGGCGTTCTCTACGCTTTATTTGTGTTTATGCTAGTTTTCCATCACAGCCATGCCAGTTTTAGTCAAAAATAGTGTGTGAAAGTATATATATCAGGTGGTTTTGTATGTTCGAAGCTTATTGGGTTGGAACTTGAACAAATAGCTTTTGATCGGGAAATAGTCTGATCCCTGCTTTCACCTTCACAGCTAAGTGTTCAGCTCCGGCTCTGTGTACTTTCTGGATTCACATTAAAGCTAACGGCAGTCCGTCCCTGCTGACAGGAACTTTACCTGTAGTCCATGCAGCCTTACTGTACCTGGATTTCTGTTTGCAACCGTGTTTTTGTTTGGGGATCAAACAGTGTTTGCTGCTTCAGAGGGAGCTGAGGTTTGTGAACTCATAATGACTCATCAGATGATTTGTCAGGCTTACAACATGAAGTGAGTTTTCCTGGTGATGGAAAAATAGATGCAGGCAGTTCGTCTGTATGCTTCGGAGAAGAGTTTGTGATCTGTACATTGATGCGGTGTGCTCATCAAGTTTGAAAGTGCTGGAAGTCAAAACAAGAATGTTAAATTTCAGAATCTGTGATTTATTATTTGCATGGGTTTGATGGATCTATGGGAAATAAGCAGATTCCTCCTCATTCAATAAGGGGACATGACATTTTGTGTATTTCCTACACAGTCAAACCCTTGTCCCACTTCCTTCATCATCATTATCACCAATTTCATTGATGAGGGATTGAGGGACACGGCACTGGGAGCCTTCATCAGGCTTTATGCTCATCACTCACTGTGTGTGGTTGTGTGACGCAGGGTCCAGACAGGCTCTGCAGGTACAGAGAGTAGGCTGAGCGTGCAGACATGTCGGGTCGCTCTGCAGCAGAGATGGATGACCCACAGGAGCTGCCGGTGAGTGACAACACGGCAACATTCACACATTTGTCATTTACCTAATTGATCTCCAGGCTTAGATATGCAGGCTTTTCCTGTTGCATCTTTTCCAGCCTGTTTGAGGAGCGTAAGGTGTCGTGTTTACAGTGACTAACTCAAACTGAACGGAATCTGTTTCTGTGAATCTGCAGGCAAAGAAAGCCAAGCTTGAGATTGACGGTGGACTGAAGAAAGAGACGAGGTTAGTCTTTTTTAATGCGTCTGCTTGTCAGTGAGGTCAGTTTGTGGATGATGATTTCATGTTCCTGATGCTGTTTCAGTAGTTTGGATGACGATGGGAGCCCGGCTGCTGTTTTAGCCGCATCAGAGCAGGACGGCTCTTATGCTGCACTCTCTGCAGCGCCGCTTGATTCAGGTAAGTTTGAAAAAATAAAGAGAGAAAAAGTGGAAAGCACTCTCAGCGCCTGGAAAGAATGTTGCTGTGATGTATCGACTTCCTGTCTTTGTGGTCGCAGGTGAGCAGGAGCAGCCGAACACAGATGGAGGAGCAGCACCTCAAGTGTGCGATGACGCGATTAACTCGTATGCTCATTCAGGTACAAACCAACACCCTCCATCATAAAAGAAGCAAAATGTGAACCTGATATGGACTGTGATTGGAAGATAAGTGTTTTTGTTGTTGTTTTTCAGCAGCCACCAACACAACAGTCACATCTGAATACCCTCAGCAGGTTTATCAGGGAAGCAAGTGAGTCTTCTACATTCATCTGATACAAAAACACTTTTTATTCTAATGTTATACACATAATTAGAGTTTTCTGCAGGTGATGAAACTCATTCTGTGTCTCTCTCTCAGCCCGGCAGTGACTTCATACACCAGCCAGGTTGCCTTTCCTCCTCTGGCTCAGTCCACCGTGTACTCGGCGTTCCCACAGACAGGCCAGACTTACGGCCTCCCACCCTTTGGTTAGTGCTCGCTCCTTCCTCACCAGCCTCTCTGAGGACCTTTCTGCACTCTTAATCATCACACTTTCATTACTCTGCTTTTTAAGGCCTTATTGTGCTTTGGCGCTGTGGACTCAGTCTGCTTTAAGCTCTGCTCTTTTTTTTTAATCACACATGAAATCCACATCTCGACTGGAGGATGTGTTTATTTTTAACTTCATCTTCAATAACTCTGCTACTCTGAGCTGCCTCTTTCATTTTCTGCTTCCATTGCTCTCTCTTCCTCCTTTTAGGTGCTATGTGGCCAGGCATTAAAACAGAGACTGGGCTGCCAGAGGCGCCCTCTGGTGGCCAGCCTGGGTTTCTCAGCTTCAGCTCCACATATACCTCAAGCCAGCAAGGCCAGCTGCACTACTCATACCCCAGCCAAGGCAAGCTGCGACCCCCCCTCTCCCTCTTTTGCTCCGTCTCACAAGATAACGCTCTCACACTGTCTGCAAGAAACACCGATATGAAGAAGAACCTGCAGTGGCACAGCTTCGTTTTCCCTTCTTATGCTCAGTCACTTTATTCACCTTCAGAAATGCATTTTTAAGATTTTAGACCTTGTTTTCAAGAGAGTCTCTCTGACTCCAGGCTCCAGCTTCACCACATCCAGTGTGTACTCCAACATCCCCTCAGCGACAGCCGTCACCACAGCTTCCACAGTCGTTGCTCACCAGGTGAGGAGTGCGCTGGAAGTTGCACGGTGACTTTCTAAGTCTTGTTCAGTTTCAACCTTTCCTAGAAAAATGACAGATTCATTCTGTTGTCGGCCTCTTCAGGAGTTCAGCAGCTACAACTCTCTGGGACAGAGCCAGTTCTCGCAGTACTACGCTCTTCCTCCCAGCTACGTGCCCGCGGGGCTGCCCAGCGGCGACGAGCACAGCGCCGGCGTGGCCGGATATTCCGCAGTGAA
>JAUESF010000051.1:351623-362836 GCA_032274765.1 Malacoctenus tetranemus
TTTAGGCTTGTTCTTAACTTTGCGTTAAAGTTTTGTTTGTTTTTCTTCTAATCATGGTCAGTGTAAACTGTGGCCCGAGCTTCTCGACGCTTCGCCTCACGCCAGACTTATTTAAATCCCGACAACTTTGCTCCTCGGTAATCTGCCACCTGGCAAGTTCACCTGTGCAGCCTCAAACCAAACCGGTTACTGAATTAGCCCAAAGCCCTCCGACCTGCTCCCAAGAATAACACGACATTGTATGCTTGAAAGAGTGACTGACTGTCCTGATGATATTGTTGTATTGCGTAAAATGTTGATTTCCCAAGTGTTTATAGACACAACTTTGTCTTCAGCATCACGTTTTTTACCCAGAAACTCCTCAGCAGGAGAACAATACAGAACAAAAGTGACTCGAAATGTCTTCCAAAAGTCAGAAAGTTCAACTTAATCTTAGTAACTCGACTGACTTGAAGTTTAAAGCTGATTTGAATGAAATGTGATTAAGATTTCGCTCTGGATGAGCCGTTTGTGGTGTTATTGTTTTGAAATCCTTCTGTGTGATCCTCACAGGTGACAAGTTTGAGCTGTTGGCTTTGACTTGGAGGAGCTAGCAGGTCAACCGTGGCCACACTCGCACAATCCACAGACTGATCTGAAGACCTGAGGTGTCGAAGGAGAGAAGGTCAAACACCCCAGGAAGTGAAAGGAAAGAACACACACTGAAGACTGGACAAGGGTGAAAAGCTTTTGAGCTTTGGACTAGAAAAGCCCTTGTGTTATTTGCGATTTCAGGATTCTCATTTTTCCCATGAGTGGACGACGAAAACCCACGCAGAGGAAATAAACGGAGAGCGTTACAGACTCTATGATTTTGGGGGGAAACTTCTTTAAAGCTGGACATCCTTTTTCCAGGTACAGGGATATTGAGCAACTCGTATGGACTCAAAGTGGATGAAACCAGAGATATTGTTCAGTTTAAAAGCAGAAGTATAAGTATCAAACCAAGAATCTATTGAAAAAGCTATTCCCCAAGCTCAGATTGCCTTAGTTGTTCTATTTCAGGACTTGAACCGCTTTGATACTTGTTCACATATAATTTTCTATATTGTGCTCAAGTATATTCATGCATATGAATGCAAATCTCTCTTCATTTTGAAGAGCTTTTGTGTAAAAAGTTGTTTTTTTGTTGTTCTTGTACGTCAGTCACTCTGTTGTTGAAGGGGACCGAACTGCACGTACATGTGTATATGTAAATACTACAAATCCTCTTCTGTTGTACAAGCTTTGGACTTGAAAAGAGTAGAGAATATTGTTTGTTAATGCTTTATTGAACTTTTTTTTACTTTTGAAGAGAATTTTTAAAAATACCTAAGAGGCAAAAATCTAATACTCTGAAGTAAAAGGAGGTTGTAAAGCAAAGGAAGGACTCGGGAGAAAACATGGCAACCGCCAGAACGGAAAGCGTTGGCCCGGTCGTCATGGGACTGAACAAGCAGAACGGGCAGCTCAAAGGACAGACCAAACCGGCTCCGGTCCAACCGGCACCCAGCACTCAAGGAAAGCCTCTGGGTGCCCCGCCGCTGAAACCAGGCGGCGCTCCTCAGGAAGGGGGAGGGATCAAGTTTGGAGATGACTGGAAAAAGAGCCTGAAGCTCCCTCCCAAAGACAACAGGGTCAAAACCTCCGTGAGTCCGGCTGGATGGCTTCGGTTTCCCCTCGGCAGCCAATCGCCCGGTCTCCACTGTTCTGTGCTCTAACTGTTGTGTCCTCTGCAGGATGTGACTTCCACTAAGGGGAATGAATTTGAAGATTACTGTCTCAAAAGAGAATTGCTGATGGGCATCTTTGAAATGGGCTGGGAGAAACCTTCCCCGATTCAGGTACGTTGACTTTCACTCACGCTCCAGATTGAAGCTGTTTGAATCTACATGTAGTTTAGTTTTCAGGCCAAAGGGTGGCGCTAATGAATCAAACACCTGGCAGATTGTCCTAAAGGTGCTTCAGCATGATGATTGTGCAGGATTTGAACAGAACGATGTGGAAGGTGACACTTTTGTCCGTCTTGCAGGAGGAGAGTATTCCCATCGCTCTGTCCGGACGGGACATTCTGGCTCGTGCCAAAAATGGAACAGGAAAAAGTGGAGCTTATCTGATCCCACTGCTGGAGAGGATAGACCTGAAGAAGGACTACATACAGGGTGCAGCGCCGCCTCCACTGGGCACTTTATTATTCCTAATGATTGTTTCTACTCTGTTCTATTCCGTTGACTTCATGTCTGTTGGTGTGTGTTGCAGCCATGGTGATGGTGCCCACTCGGGAGCTGGCTCTGCAGGTGAGCCAGATCTCCATCCAGATCAGCAAACATCTGGGAGGAGTCAAAGTCATGGCCACCACCGGCGGCACCAACCTGCGGGACGACATCATGCGTCTGGATGAGACTGGTAAACAGCCGCGTGTTATTTCACTGGCCTGCGTCACATTTTTTCATCCCGACCGCGATGTGCTGACGAATCCCGCAGCACGTCAGGCCCGTTCTCGTTCGGGAGTGTGCGGCCTCTGACTGAAGCTGTTTATCCACTCTAGTGCACGTTGTCATCGCCACGCCTGGTCGCATCCTGGACTTGATAAAGAAAGGAGTTGCCAAGGTGGACAGAGTCAGTATGATGGTGATGGACGAGGTAAGCGTCTTTGTCGGCAGCTGTCCTGCACTTCCTGTTTGAAGCGAGTCCTCCATCGGGGTTGGACCGTGTTGAACCGTCTTCCTGTGTCCCCTGCAGGCGGACAAGCTTCTCTCTCAGGATTTTGTGGTGCTCATCGAGGATATCATCAGCTTCCTGGCCAAGAACAGGCAGATCCTGCTCTACTCTGCCACCTTCCCCATCAGCGTGCAGAAGTTCATGGTGAGCACTCGGCTGGGTTTCTGCTGCAGCAGGCCGGTGGCTCGTGGCCATTTGGCACCGGCAGCCTCACGCTGATCGGTTTGTCTTCAGCCTTTCACAGTAAAAGGCAGCTCAGCACTCAGGCTGCAGAGTAATGGAGAAAAACTCTGCAGTGCAGGTGTGCGCTCGAGAAATACTGAGTTCCTACTTTCAGACTGTGAAGCATCACAACAAACTGATCTGAGAACGCAAAGAGCCGTAAATAAAAGCAGGAGTCACTGCGTCTGTTTTTAATGTGATTTTATAGACGCACTCGCTGAAGCTTTTCCTGTCTGTGTTTTGCTGCAGGCCAAGCACCTTCAGAAACCCTACGAGATCAACCTGATGGAGGAGCTGACTCTGAAGGGCATTACTCAGTTTTACGCCTACGTCACTGAACGGCAGAAAGTGCACTGCCTCAACACACTGTTCTCCAGGGTAAAAGACTCACTGCTCACTGCTCAGCGACCTTCTGTGTTTGAGTCGGAGGAGACCTGATTCATCGTGTTTGTTTCCCTGTTGCAGCTTCAGATCAACCAGTCAATCATCTTCTGTAACTCCACTCAGCGGGTGGAGCTCCTGGCCAAGAAAATCACTCAGCTCGGTTACTCCTGCTTCTACATCCACGCCAAAATGATGCAGGTCAGTGGAAGTCTGCGAGGGAAAAGGAAGATGAAGCTCGTGTTTTACTTTCTTCAAAATAAAATGTCATTCGATGAGATTTCGATTCTGAAAGCGTTTTGTGTCGTCGTCGTGCAGGAATACAGGAACCGTGTGTTCCACGACTTCAGAAACGGACTCTGCAGGAACCTGGTCTGCACCGGTGAGTTTCCCCGAGTCCCCGTCGCCAGACAGACGTCGGGTATCTCACAGGAAGTCCTCCTGCAGCGATCCCATTCCCTGTCGTCTCCCAACAGATCTGTTCACCAGAGGAATCGACATCCAGGCCGTTAATGTGGTCATCAACTTTGATTTCCCCAAGAACGCTGAGACTTACCTGCATCGCATCGGGAGATCAGGTCAGTGGTGACGCACACTCTGCTGGATGATGTTGGCATCTGCACAGACCACACACACACACACACACACACACACACACACACACACACACACACTAGTTCGTGAGTCAAAGTAAATATATACTTGCAGGCTGGGATCACTTCCTCTACACTGCAGGACAGTTTTGTTGTTGTGTGAAGAGATTTGCCTTGAACTGAATCTGCTGGTTCGTCTGGTCTTCGGCTCTCAGGAAGGTTCGGTCACCTGGGTTTGGCCATCAACCTGATCACCTCGGAGGACCGCTTCAACCTGAAGGCCATCGAGGACCAGCTGGTGACCGACATCAAGCCCATTCCCAGCAGCATCGACAAGAGCCTCTACGTGGCCGAGTACCACAGCGGCGCCGACTGCGACGTGGAGGAGGTGGAGGAGAAACCAGGACGCCCGCAGGAAAGCACCTAGAAACCGGTGAGGCGCCGTCCCAGTCTGAGAGCGGCGCGGCCGCGGCGCCCGAGGAGCCGTCCCACTAATCCCAGTCTCGTCTTTCCCTCAGAGCGGCGCCACACAAACCGGCTTTTACACCGACGTCAGCGCTCCAACGCAGGCTTCAAGCTTTCATTCGACACTTCTGGAGCCGCTCGGATCGATGTAAAAGCTGTTTTTGTTTGGTTTTGTTTTATTTCTCAGCATCACTTCAGCTTTTATTTTATGAATTCAAACATTGTTTCGCACCAAACTGGGACCGAGCTCTCTGCATACGAACGCGGACGCGTTTCCTAAAATGAAACCAGTTGCAGCGCGTCCGCTCGTCTCACGGTGGCGCCGGTGCGAACGGCCGTCGGAGCCGTTTCGGATTCGTTGTCCTGAGAGACGCTTGTTTTCGCGGCCGGCTGCGGCGCGGGCCCGTTTCTAAACGTTTCAGTGGTGCACCTCCACCAGCCATCGTCCTCTACACCCACACTGCTGTTGTCACTTAAGTGCCTTACTTCCTCCCGTGTGCACTCATCCATTCATAGCCTGCCGCCTCCCGCAGGGCAGCAGAGTACGAGCACAAAAATGAAACTAACCCGAGTTTATTTAAACATCCATTATGCAAGGGAAAAAGAACACACACACACAAACACACACCCCCTCCCTCCCCCCCTCTGGGAGGGGAAATCCAACACGGCTCGAAACTTCTGGAAAAATCATCCTGAATGTGAACGTTTATTTTTAATGTGAACGTTGCAATAAAAAAAGGGCAGCTTTGTTTCAATACTGCGTGACTGTTTAACCCTCCTCACGTTTAATTACACCAACAGACGATGGCCTAAACACACAAACGTCCCCCTCCCCAGTTCGCCTGCATTTCGAACGACGTTCACGTTCGGCTGGTGAAAACTAAATCTGTCGCCGCTGCAGCCGGCCGACGAAAACCTGCGATTTCGTCTCCTGTGCGTTAGAAATCGGATCCAAGCCACTCCGACGGCGCGTTGGCTCAGCGAAATGTCTAAATTTGGTCCGAAACAATGTTGGAAATATTTTTGTTTTTGTTTCTTTTCCTCCAATTTCACACTTTTCTTTTTTTTTGCGGGGAACTTTTGAAGCCCCGTCGTGACAAAAACCTGCAGTTGGTGAATGTATCAGTTGCCAATGTAAACTCCAGCCCAGCGGTCCGATGGCCGAGCTGTTTCGGCGCGTCGGGCAGTCGTGTTGCTGCTGTTGCATTAGAAACGACTCCTGATGCTTCGCTTCTTCTTCTTCTCCTTCGTTTGTTTCGTTCATCTGCCGGATGTGAGATGGTTTCTTGGACCACGGAGCGACAAACAGCCGCTCAGTCTCTTAAAGGACCACATCGGTTTTTTCCCTTCTGCAGCAGCAGCAACACCTTCCGTCTTTATCTTTCCTCTCCTGGCACAGCTTCGTTTTTTAATTCTGAAAATGTGAGGATTATTTTGCGAGGGGCGGACGCTGTTTTTTTGAAAGCAACATTGTAGCATTTTTGAACAGGCAGCTGTGACTCTGATTTATTTTGTCCTCCCCTTGCAGAGTGTCGCTAATGGAAAAAAGACATAAAAAGAAAGTATTTTTTTGCTTTTTTTTAAGGTTTGTTTTTGTTGCTTAAAGCAGTTTGGAGGGGGGCACTGTGAGGCTTTAGCACTGGGAAACTTCTGGAGGGTTTTACTTTCATTTTATTTTTATTTTTTAGGGGTGAGGTTTGCAGAAGCCAAGTGTTTTCTCTGAGCGTCCGAAGTCGTTTTCTCTCTGTGGCTCTGAAAGCGCAAAACAAAAGCGTCGAGTTAAAGTTGTTTTTACAGAGAAACGCGCTTCAGCGCCACAGAGAGTCGAAGGAGTCGTTGGGAAGACTCGAAGCTTCTCCACCTTCAGGCGATCGAAACGCTGCGACGTCTGTTTCCAGCAACTCGACCAACGTTTCCATTTCTTTCCCCACTCGGGCAGTCTTTATACGAGGTGTTACGAATCATTTTGAGGAAACGAAATTGTAAATGATTCGTTGTTTACACTGATCGTTTACGATTGCAAAAAAAAAAAGGAAAAAAAAAAAGAAAATGCGTCGAGGAGGAAGTCAAAGTTTTTGTTGTCCTGTTTTTGTTTTCCTTGGAGAAGATTTTCAGGATTTACATTGAAGCAAAACCAAAAAAGTGGAGTTTCGTGCGAGTGTGTGAGAGCGAGAGGTGTGAGGATGTGTTTGCCTGAGGAGAGGTGTGTGTGTGTGAGTGAGATTTGTGCGATAAGTGTGTGTGTGTGTGTGTGTGTGCAGCTGTAAACAGCTGAGTTTTGTTAAGAATCCCACATTTACACGCAGCATCGACTCTTCGAGTTCAATCGTGGATGTCTGGGCTGCTGCCTTGACAGGAAATGATAAACTTCAGTCCATCTGTCAGTTTGAGGCTGCGTGTGATCGTGAGGACTCGTTTTGTGTTTTTTGTTGGTGACGTCTTAGATATCGGTGTGCGTGTTCGAGTCGTCAGGGACGCGATTTCTGTTGTTTTCTACCGTCGGCCTCCTCCAGGAGTTCACATCCGTGGACGCAAACTTTTGATTTCCCGATGAGAAATTTTCACTTCTTCTGTTTCGTTTCTGAACGCGTCCCTGACGGTCGGCCATCGCCTCCTCTACGACCTGAGAAGTTCGTCTGTTAAAAGCTGAATCGGTTCATAAAAGCTTTCGCAGAGAGAGAAAAGCGTCTCCTCGAAAGCCGGAATCGACTTCTCGGGATCCACAGACGGAGTTTCGATGGCTGAAGTTGTGAATGTTGAGCGACTGTGAATTTTGTGTTGTCTTTTGTTTGTGTGTCTGCACCCGGACCTGGAGTGCAGACGGGGGCGGGGCAGGGGGGCGGGTGGGTGGGTCAGGTGGGGTATTTGTGGGAAAAAAAATTGGAGAAATCAGAACCGGTGAGGATTCGGGGTTTACAATTCAAACGACTGCTTGTGATTTGGCAGATTTTCAATTGGAGCAAAACCAAAAAAACTTAACACAGAGATGTAAATTTTTATTCATGGCTGAAGCGGCGCTAACATCTCGTCTGTGCATAGCTGATTTGAAGGTTCCTCATTTCTTGCTGCACTAATGTCGACTCACCAACCCTGCAGGAGATTAAAAAATTCGACGTCGGACTCGGCAGAAAATCTGTAGCAAAGAGCTGAGCTGTTCAAGTTTCTGCTGTACGTCCCCACAACGTGGATGGAAAAATGCCCTCGAGATTCAAAAATTAACTCAAAGTGTTCAGTTTCTAAGTAGCTGAGGTCAACGGTTTCTACCAAAACAGCTGGAAACGAGTGGATATATTCGGTTCTGTTGATTTTTCATCTGTGATTTTAAAAAAAATTCTTTTTTTTTTCTTTTTTGTACCAAAACACTTTTTCTGCCACTTCCAAATGAAAAATTTGATTCTGATTGTGTAAAACTGGATTCCATCTGAAAGAGGTTTTCTCTGTTGATTCTGATTGGATGAAGCTCAATATGTAATTCTGGATTTTTTAACTTTGTATTTTTTTCCCCTTTCAAAACAATGCATAAAAAGACATGAGGTATTCCAACCACTTCTGTAAAACCACTTTGTCCTCCACTGTTGTAACATGCAAACACATGCAGGGACTAAACTCAATAAATTGATCTGAACTTCACCTGTCGTTGCCAGATGTGTTATTTCAACTCTTGTTTGATAACTCAATGTTTTGAAATATTTTTTGTATGGTTTTGCAAATACTATCTCATGAGTAGACTGATAGTTTCTCTGAAACACTTTGGAACAATAAAGTGAATGCTCGTTGGACATGAAAGTACCTAAATGATACAAGAAAGCGAGCAAACTTATTTCTATTTTGGTCCAGCAACAGTTATATAAACAGACCGAACACAAGTCTGATCATAAAACACACCCTAAGCTGTATCAGTAGTGTTTTAGTAATGTGATGTAATGATGCTTTAATAATATGATGTAATATTAGATCATTATGAAATAATCTCATACATATTCAAGATTTAAAGAGAATGATTTATCTTTGCCATTTGACCTTGACAGCTTTCTCAGACCACCCTCTAAAAATTCCACCAACCAACGTCTCATCCAATCGGAACCTCCTGGTTTCTACGTCCCGCCCCTTTCTGTCGCGGATCAGGTCAGTTAGCCAATAGCGATAGGGCAGAATGTGAACGTTAACCATAAGTCCCGCCTTATTTTTTTTCCTCTGACGTAATGTAAGTGACAGGCTCAACCGCGAATCACCGCTGGCAGTCGCCGTCGTAGATCCAATCAAGTCTTCTTTTGGGTGAAAATGGGCGGGGGTTATGATTACTCAAGTCCTCTCTCTGGTGTCTTTTACTTCCGGCTGCATCGTCCTCTGGAAGCCACAACGTGAGTAGCATTTTGCACCGCTGATTTTTATTTAATGTGAACGTGTTTTTTTTATGGAAACGTGTGACTTGTGCTTTCAGCAGCTCGTTTCCGGCTGTGTGGTGGTTGTTACTGTTGTATGACCGAGTCCTTTCGTTTTTAATGTTGCCGGTTATGGAGCCAGCTTGCTAGCTAGCAGCCCTGAGCGGAGCTAAGAAGCTAATAGAGCTAACGGCTTCTCACTGCAGCAGCGTTCATTCATAACATCAGGCACATGTAAAACAGGCTGTAATAAAGGAAACCACTTCAGTCCAATGAAATGCCTCTAGTTACGGCGTTGTCACACAAAGTGTTGCATTTAAACGGTGTTTTCAGCCTTTATATCGACTCTAAATTTAATTCGAATGAGTAACGTGAAAGGTTAAAGGGACACTACCCACGTGTTAATCGCCAGGTTTGCATTTTAGTGCCGAGTTTGCATGTTTTTGTACTTTTGTGTATTTTTCTGAGTGGTTTGGTTTCCACTCTTTGAAAATAAACATTTATAACAGGTCAAATGATGAAATGACCCACTGGTGTGCTTGTCTTTTATGTCCTGGATCTCAGTGGAGGTCATCAGCTCTCTCCCTCCTTCTTCCCATAGGATGGGCAGTGTTTTGGCTGCCAGCTCCCCCAACCCCCCGCCCCCTCCGGGCCCCGGGACCCCTCCCGCTCCCGGGCTGACAGTGCCGCCGGGTTTCGGGATGCCCCCGGTCTCTTCAGTCATCGCCCCAGCCGGCGCCGCCGCCGGACCTTCGCAGGAGGACGAGAACCCTTTGCCCAATCCGGGCGCGTTTGATGAGTGCCACCGCAAATGCAAAGGTCGGTCACCCGAAGAGTTTCTCAGCGAGGCACAGAAACATGAAAACATGTTTTACTCAAAGATGTGTCCCGTTGTTGTTTTCCCTCAGAGGTTTTTCCGATGCAGATGGAAGGCGTCAGGCTAGTTGTAAACAAAGGCCTCAGCAATCACTTCCAGGTGAGCACAGTTTCCTCTGCAGGCGTAGGTTCCTCTGATACGATCGGTTGTGTTTTAACTGTGCGTTTGCCGTTCCAGGTGAATCACACTGTGCTGCTGAGCACCACTGGAGACTCCACCTACCGCTTTGGTGCCACTTACGTTGGATCGAATCAGACCGGCCCAGCAGAGGTGAGCGGCGGCCTTCTCTCTTGTTCGTACTCTCCTCCTCCTCTTCCTCTTCTTCTTCTGTACACGTGACATGAAACTGCTTCCTCCCGGCTTCAGTCTTTCCCGGTCATGGTGGGAGACATGGACAACAGCGGCAGCCTCAACTCCCAGATCATCCACCAGATCTCCAGCAGGATACGATCCAAACTGGCCTTCCAGGTAGACTCCGCCCCCTCCTGATGCTCCCTCAATCCGGTCCCCAACACAGCTGTTTGTTTATTTCTGTTTGTTTGCTGCTCTTCTCGTGCTCAGACGCAACAACACAAGTTCGTGAACTGGCAAGGCGACGCTGAGTTCCGGGGAGATGATTTCACTGCGACGGTCACGCTGGGAAACCCGGACGTCCTCGTGGGCTCTGGTAGGTCGACGGAACAGCAGCTTCATGATGACCAGGGAGTAAAAGTCTCGTCTCCTCACGGCTGAATCACCTCTTGTCGTCAGGTATCATCGTCACACACTACCTCCAGTCCATCACGACGGCGCTGGCTCTGGGAGGGGAGCTGGTTTACCACCGCAGGCCGGGAGAGGAGGGCGCCGTGATGTCACTCGTCGGCAGGTACACAGGTGAGACACCGTGAGGCCGGACTGACGCCTGACTCTGAGGATCAGGATCGTGCGCTTCTTCATGACTGGACTTCTGTCTGCAGGGAACAACTACATCGCTACGCTGACGCTCGGCTCGGCAGGAGCTCACGCTTCGTATTATCACCGAGCCAACGACCAGGTAACTCCTCCCACCTGCAGCGCTCCTCTCAGTGAGGCCACTCAGCAAACACACTCATGGAAATCTGACGTTGTAGAATATGTAGAAGACTTTGTCGATGCAAACTGTATTTTCAACTGCAGATGGCGCCACTCACACACATTCTTTACCCGTCCTGTGAGACCGAGTTAAACTTTCGATTTTTACTGTATTTTCTTGCTTTTAGTTGTAACTTTGATTCTGAGGGGAGCAAGGTCAAAGATTTAGGTGTTGGCAGATGTTCCACAGATGTGATGAGTAAAAAAAATGTACTACAAGTGTAATTCAGCTCTGTGCTGTTTTTTTTTTTTGTTTGCTTTTGTGGTTTGTTTTTATTGTGGCTCGAGTCTGTACCGAGGCCACCTGGTATTGAAAACTTTCTGATGCCACATTTTGTTCTTCTGTCTCGTGCAGCTGCAGGTCGGCGTGGAGTTCGAGGCGAGCGCTCGCATGCAAGACACCAGCGTGTCCTTCGGCTACCAGCTCGACGTGCCTAAAGCTAA
>JAUESF010000051.1:663692-675544 GCA_032274765.1 Malacoctenus tetranemus
ATGAAACCGATGAAATGTCTGAAATCTCTTGAGAAAATAGAAAACTTACCCGATTAAATCGACTCTTACTGCATTTTTTTTAGCAGTTTGCTGCCGTCGCTCAGGCCTGATGTTTGCATGTTGCCATGTTTGCTAAACAGGAGCTCAGTTTTGGGTGTCGTGTTCTTTCTGCGAGTAACTCAAACTAAACCGAGCTGTCAGGTGCCACTTCTCTTGGATTGGACCCTCCGGTGGGCCGGTCGGACCCTCAGAGCGCACGTTTGACACGTCTGAGCCAGAGAACGAGTGCTGTTTGGTTCCCGGTACTGTAGCACTGGAGCACGTTTCCTGCATTATCCCTGCGCCCTTGTTAAGCCAATACAAGGTCAATTTGTGACTCGACTCCGTCTTTAAGTGCGACTGTACACGTGTGCGTGCTCTGTGACCGACCTCCTCCGTAGATTACACGTGTTCCAGACTCGCCCCTACACGCAGGTGAACACATTATTTGCTGCATCTCTGTGAATCGGGGGGGATTTGAGCATCAGAAAACACATCGAGCGCCAACGCCGCGCGCTCTATCTCCCCCCCGTCTCCCCGGTGTCATCCTCGCCGTGTCATTCAGCCGCTTTCATTACCTTCCTCGCCGTGTTCCTCAGGCCCCTCCCACTCCGCTTCTCACTGTCACCTGCTCTCATCTCTCTCCTCCGCCTGTCTTTCAGCGCGCCGGAGAAGTGACGGATTGACTGAATATCTGTCTCTCTGTGGGAAATGAGCCCGCTAATGTGGCAAACTGGGCTTGTTCCATATTCATACGTAAGCCCGTGAATCACGGCGCGACTGCCGCGCGCGCGGAAGCACATCTGCTTCTTTTCCAAAAGTCAAACGGAGCGCAAAATGAGTGGTGAATATAAATCCATTTCCTGTCGCTTTCAGGTCTTCATCAGTCCATCTCCCGGCTCTCTCTCCTCCCTCCCTCTCTCTCTCTCTCTGTCTCTCTTCATGAGTCCCACCTCTCCATCTCCCCTTTCACCTGCTGTCACGCGGATACTTTCATTATATTCTGCCACTATTGTGCGACTCCTTCTCCCTCGCCTTTCTTTTCTCTTTTAATCAGCCCATTCTTCACGCTTCTTATCTGCTCCGCAACCGCCGGCACCCGGGCTGTCCAACACGTGGTCCGCGGGGCCGAAGCCGGCCGGTCCGACCTGAGGGACGACGAAGTGCGAGGACAAAGAAGACGGGAGGCCACGGCACGGCACCGAGGAGCAGAACTGCAGTGATGCAGCAGTGAAATAAAGCCCCCCCCACCCCCGCCGTGCTAGCCCCCCCTGTGCTGCAGGCAGCTCCCTGATCCCTGATTGTTGTCAGCTGCATGTCATTAGTCTGCCTGCTTCCTGCAACGGTGGCTCCTCCCCGGTTTGTCCCTCTCGTGTCCACCTCAAAGTTTCATCCCACTCGTTCTGGTCTTTGTCAGAAAAGCCCCGTTTCCTGAACCGTGCCGGCCCCCCTGATCATCATCATCGTCATCTTAGAGCCCACCGAGGAGGCCGGTGTGAAAAGGTACCGGACCGACAGACGCCTCGCCAGCTGGCGGCAGGAAGCGCACGCCGAGAGGAGAGCGAGGGCGGGAGTCGTTAGGGATTGGCTGCAGGGATTAAGGTATAAATAATCCACAAGTCAATCAGACACAATATTGTGGTCCAGTAACACAACCTCAGCGGACCCGACTGGACGTCCGGGCAGCGAGCCAGTATTAAACAGTGGCTTAACAAGTGCATTACAATAGATGGTCAACAAAGCACACACACACACACACACACACGCACACTGGGCTCTCCGCTCTGCTGCCCGAGGCCCGATATCAGTGGATGTTAAGCAGCTGCAGAGTGGAGAAACCGGAGGACGTGGATCCCTGATGCCAACAGCAGTAAATTTAGCATTTTTATGATTTATTTAAAGTGGATTCAAATGCAAAGATGAATATATTAACAGTCACTTGATTTGAATATTGAACCAGCTTGGGTTGCTCAGTGGTTTGCCGCGCTGCGTCAAAGGTTCCCGGTTCAAACCTGCTGCCCCAAAACGCCCACGTTTGGCTCTCTTTTGTTTTTTCTCCTCTTGACGTGATTTCTTCTCGTCCTTTTTTGTAACATCAGTCACGTAACGTTCAGTTTTGATTGGATTATTCCAGTATGAAGGTTTACAGGTCAGCAGTGACATCATCGTCGTCTGAACGGTTAAAAACAGACCGACAATGAAGCGAGTGAAACGACAACACAATGGAAAGACATTACGCTTTTGGGCCAGATGTCGTGTGCTCAGGCCATCTTAAGCTGACTGTATTTGGCTTCAGATGATGTTATAACGTTGGCCTAAATACACACGTCAGCTCATATGTCATCTGTTAATCTTTGGATGTAATCTGGTTTTAGTTACGTTTAAAAAAAGGAGCACGAGATGCCGGCTCGGAAGCGCGCGGCGCGTGTCGTCCTGATGTGTGTTCGTAACCTTAAAAGGCACCGGAGCCGTTTTCACTCAGTCGAGCTCTCGCTGATGAGCTGTCGAGCTCGTTTGTGCCAATCTGGATGTTGAACTTCTCAGTTTGAGTTTTTACTTTGCTCCTTTTCGCTCTGTTGCAAACTGCAGGAACATGCAAACTCCGCTCTGAAACTCGCTCCCCACAGCCTTCCTCCACGCTAATTACGACCAGGCCGTGCGCCGCCCTGCAACAGTTGTTGAAACCCAAGCGAGGAAGCCTTCACCCCCCCCCCCAGCTGTACTTCCTCTGCCGCCTCCGATAAATATTTTCTTGTCTCACGTCAACACGATCAATTGAAGCGTAACGCGTCTCCGCCAGATGCCCTTCATCAGCGGGCTCTTAAACAAATCAATTAATTCGGTAATTAATCATAGGAGCGCGTTGAGCTCGATGTGAGCATTGATCCACGCGCGCTCCTCCTCCTCCTGTTGCAACACACACGCTGACCTCCTTTCTTTTTTTTCTTTTTTTCTGTAATACATCTCGCGTCCCCTCTGCAGAGCTCGGCACGAGCTGCTCAATTCTAATTTCATCTCCGATCTCTTTTTCATCATCGATCTGCCCGTGTGGCATAAAGTGATGTTGAAGGAGGGACCGATGCGGCGATGGAGATGGATTCAGGAGCAGGAATAAGGCAGTTGTGTCTCGGTGCTCGAGAGAGTTGTTAATAAAAAAAAAAAGGTAGCGAGTGATTGTGAAAAGATTAAAACTGCAAAGTTGTTCCCTGTAACTTCGCTCCCGCAGTTCTTCTCCAACGAATTCTCTGCTGGTTCGGGGAACCGGAGGTGAAAGTTAAGGCACATTATGCGGCGCCCTGACTCGGCTGGCTCCGAGGTTGTTGTGCCTGCCGGTCGGGCTTTCTTTTGCGCCGGAGCCTCCAAATGCCAGCCGGCGGCGGCGCAGCCTCTGAGCTGCCGGGCGACTTGCTTGGGATTTGGAGCGGCTCGGTGTCTGGATGTCGGGTTAAGATGTAAAAAAGCCTGCTAACAGGTTTGGCTCTCTGGAAATGATGATGTGCGGGAGAAAGCAGCCTCCGAGCGCTTTTTCTGCCTGCAAAGCTCTTTTCTTGTGGAAATGTCACGTCGGCACAGTCAAGCCACACAAAGAGCTACACCGGCAGAACACACAAACACCGGTGTTCACGACGTCCCTTGGCCACGGTCTCCGCGCTGCCATTGTGCGAAAACCCCGAGCTTCATTGTGCTCGCACAGCGTGAGCAGAAAATAAGAGCACAGTCGTGAACGCCGGCAGCCGGTTCGAGCTGACCCTGGTTGGTTTTTTTTTCCCCCCCCACAAACATTTGAATCCTTAACAACTTTGTGAAACACCAGCAGAGACGGAAACATGCGCGGAAATCTCCTCCCGTGGTTCAATTGACTCGCTGGGGTTCGGTAACTCCGGCGACCGCGTCCCACCGAGTGCTGTGAGGCTGATTACAGTGAGACAGAGCCCGGCTTCAATCAGAGGGTGGACGTGTGACGGAGGAGCGAGTGGGTGGTAAATGGGGGTCTTTTCTGTTCAGAGTTTCTCCCTGCGGATGAATTTCCCGTCCTGCGTTCAATCAATGAAGGCTGGGATGGAGCTGAAGCACCGCGTTGCCCCAAAGATGGAAAGTCAGCGCAGAGAAATGGATGAAGAAAGGCTGACATGAAATTTGTAATGACATTTGGCCCCCTAAACATCTGCACTGATGACTGTTTCTTTGGTTGCACAATGGGAACAAAAAACAGCGAACAAAGGATCTCTGAGAAAAAGTGTTTGTTTGACTTTTGAGGGCAGAAAAGCAGTTTTTTATTGTTGCAGGAAGAAAAATGAAGGACAAACCTCACAATGGAGAAAAGGCGGTGGATTGGAAAAGGTCGTCGCGTCGCGGTATTTACCGAGCAGGAGTCACTGAAACGAAGCCGAAACGAACCTGTGCAACGAACAACAGGAGCGTCGAAGAAAAGCTTTCCATTTCCCACAAGTTTGCACTTTTATTAGTTTGGCCTCTGCTGCTTTTCTGAGTGCACTCTTCTCCGTGGCGATGCCTCTTCTTTTACCTCCAATTTGCCCGACCAATCAGGACACCTTCGTCCTCTGAGTCGACCAATAAAAGCCGTTCTTGAGGCGCCCCTCCTCTCACAAACAGACGTCCATGAAATAACTGATCGAACAAGGAAAAAAAAACACACCTCGCCGCGTGACGCCTGCTCACTGGGAGCTGCTGCTAATTCATGCCACATTTTCAGTGGCTCAACCTCCAGGCGCAAGAGTCGGGGATCTACCTTGACTGAAAGTGATGTGCAGCCCGTCGACGGAGGGCGCGTTGCTCCCGGCGACGGCCTCGGCCTCGCTGTGCTGAGGCCGCCGCCCTGCCGCGCTCCAACCTCACCTCCATGTCTTCACCTGACACCTCCGAGCAGAGGACGCAGGAGAGGGAGGAAGACAGAGAAGGAGAGGGGAGAAGAAAAGACCTGCGCCTCCGCACCACCAACACGGCCCCCCCTCCCGCCCGACTCACGCAGATCTACCAGCGGACCCTCCACTTCCTGCCTCCCCACCCTCCGTGTTTTCGCACCAGCCTGCTTGCTGCTTGGTTTTTGCACTTCTTTTTTTCCTCTGACTCCACGGCAGGGTCAAGAGGTAGAGGAGAGGATGGAGGGGGGGGATTGGAGGGGAGGTCAGGCGGTCAGGACGAGCGATGGAAGCCAGAGAACAACAGTGTGGAGCACTAAAACAGATAGATGGTCTTTTCTCCTGCCGCGGGCGTCCTTAACCTTGCTGCAGCTCTCGGTGGGCCCCGCGCAAGCCCACTTCTCCGACCCCGAGGTCGAGCTTGAATTTGTGTGAAGATGTATTTGACGGAGGCCGGTTGGAAATTAGACCAACCTCTCATCTCACTTTAACTTGTGTTTGCAGGGGAATACACGGGCAGAGGAAAACACAGAAGAAAATACTCAAAGATGCTTTGTAGCAACGCGCATTAAGTCTTGGTGGGTCACGATGAAAAGACAAACTGAAGCACAACCAGTTTTTACAACAAGAAAAAACAGAAGTAAAGGTTAAGGTTCTGTTTAACCCTTTGACATCCTGCTCCTGCGCGTGGTCGAGCAAAACCTCAGTCAATTTCTGAGAATCTTTGCAAAAATCACTCGTTTTCAGTCTGTTTTGACTAAAAGAAATGAAATAAGAGGTGTTTGGATGACATATATGATTGGAAAAGTACAATTAAAATAAACAGAGAGATAAAATAAGATACTTGTGGTTGAATCAGGCTGAGTTGGACGAGGAGGATGTCGAAGATTTTTGGACGTCAGCAGGAAACCGACTGTGTCCGACTCTCGACGTCCGCCAGCTCAACGTCTGATCCGCTCCCCGTGACCTTGGAGACTCGGTTGACATTTCCTAAACATTGATTTCGTGGGAAACGTGACAACGCTGCAGCTCCCGATCAATTACAGCAGCAGATGATGGAGTGACTGGTCAAAAGTAGTCCATTATGCAGCCGGGAGCAAACATGAGGGATCCTCCTGAGTCTGTTGTGTAATGTCAGGAGGATTCATCGGCTATTTTATCTTTCATTCAAAAAGTGTCAGACGCAATACATTTTCAGGTCTTTTGTTCATTTTTTTATTGCTGTATGACAATGACGGGATGTTCTTTTGTGGAGGCTTTGTGCTGTTAATGCCAGATTTATCGCAAGCGGCGGTCGTAGGTTATAATCTTTGTCAATACTCGTAAACAAAAAGCTTGTATTAGTCAATTATTATATCCCACGGCCAGCCGGGTTCTGGGAAGTCCACGGTGGGAGTTATTAGAGAAGAAACCCAGACGTTCTGTCTGGCAGACAGGCGAACAGCCATGTCCTCTGAAAGCCATTAAGACTTTAAGATGAGGCCATAAAACCAACTCCAGCCAGCTCTATTACTGGTCTCTGTCTGTCAGTCAGTCCGTCCGTCCGTCCGTCTGTCGGTCTCTCTGGCTCGGCCCCTTTATGGGCAGCGTTGGTTATCACCAGAGGGCTGGATAATTACTGAGCTATTATCTCAGTAAGTCCAGAATGAATTTCATCCCAATGGAAATGGCCATGTAAGTGATTTTCCTCAGCAACAGTGATTAGGTGCAGGGGGGGAAGAAGGAGGAGGAGGAGGGGGGAGGAAGAGGGGGGAGGAGGGTATCCAGGCCTTTAGGGTGCACTGATAATTATTTTTTATATATGCAGCGCTGTGAGTCATGTTGCAGTAATATGGAGGAAAAAGAGGATGGGACGACTTTGACTCCACCTGAGAGGCGACGCTTCATCTCCTCTTCGTTCCGCGTCTTGTTTATTAACAACCAACCTCTGTTCGAGCGTCGTTAACAGCTTCATGTGCTGCGTCCTCCTTTAGGTCCAGCTGGAAATCAAACAGAGGCGATAATTGATGCTTTGCTGGGTCATATTAATGTCCACTATCTGTCCTCCTCCACGGCGTTTACATGAAGAGACGAGTCGCTCCACTTGAGTGACGCTCGCCTCCTAATTATCCCTCAGTCTTCACTTTTGCCTTTGAAAAGTCTCATTAAACGCAAGTTTCCCTCCTTCTCCTCTGTTTTGACTAGACTCAGCTGAGCATCAGCCTCCCCAATCATCAGCTCTTATGATGTTAAGCTGCCATCAATTAGATCTCATTTGATCTGCTCCCTCCCCGGCCACCCGGTCTGACGGCGCCGCGCGCCGCTGGCGGCGGGGCGGGATGCGGCCCTCGGCAGCTCGCTAATTAAAGCAGTAATTAGGCCTAATCCTGGGCTTCAAATGAGCTCCTTAGTGAGCCAGGTGTGCCAGCTGACAGTGGTGGAGGACGAGTTTCCATCACTTCTTACAATTTCCATACTTTAGAAGGTATTTATGGCATATCTCTGATCATGTGAAAGGAATTACATGTGACTCAAAAAGAATGTTTCCTTATTTATTTCATACAAAACTCATTTGTCTTATTCAAACAGCAGAAGAAGCTGTTTGACAGATTTCCAGTTCTTGTAATATACATTTTAAGGTTTGAAAATAATGTTTAACAAAAGCCCAAATTAGTACTTTTAACTGTTTTTCAGACAAGCACAACTGAGAAGTAAGACAATACACCAAACCTGTATGTGTATTCCTGTCATTTATAGAGAAAAGTACCAAATTATCAGCCTATTACTGACTAGATTAAAAATCAGATCTATACCAAAATCGAGTGGCGCCTTTCTCTGACTGGTATCGGTGTGAACGTGAAATATCAAAAGGATCAGTTCAGAGTTGAGCCTGAAGAGCGTCCTCAAGTTCGCTTTGTCACAGCTGTCAGCATGCAGTGCAACAGTGCAGTCGGGGGAGCTAACAGGACACAGGTGAACACTTGTGAGCTGCAATCAGCACACAGGAGACACGAGGGAAGGACGACACACCTGAAATATAAACAGTTCAGAGCAGCACAGTGAAGCAGAAAGCTGCATTTCTCAGCAATCCACTCATAAGAAATTGAGGAAAATGAACATTCGCGTCACATGCAGGCGTGTTTTAATCCACGTGATGGCAAAGTGTACAGAAAAAAAGCCCACACAGTGTGAGCAAACTGTTTGCATAGCTACAGTTCTGTAGCCACGGTTGTGTCTATTAGCTTTAAGTGGAAGATGGAGCGAGGATAGTAGCGTGAGATACGGGCACAGATGGCCTGTTCCTTCTGATAATGTTTCACAGTCGGAGCCATCAGCGGAGAGAAAGTGTGAATTAAAAAATCCCAGCTGAATAATAATAAACTCGCAGCACAGCTCCGCAGGTTCCCAGCCGCGATCTGTACGGCGAGACCGGCCAAGTGAGCGCGGCGGTGAGATACGGCGAGCCGAACAAAGACGAGCCGCAGAATTGAAATAGCAGGAAATGTGAGTAGGAGGGATCGCGCGTTCGCGTCTCGTCGCGGTCAGGGAAGAAAAGGGTGGCGAAGAAATAGAGGAGAAAAAAAAACCGGTGAGCGCTCGAAGTGAGGTAAATCATGCAAACAGGAATCTGCTCCTGCGGGAAGGAAAAACCAGCAGAACCCATGTGATTTCTGGTCGGAGGAGGCGGGGGCGAGGGGGGGTTTGGCAGACGCGAGGAGATAGGTTAGAAAGATTAGTAGTAAGAAGCAAGCAGGAGGTGAACAGATAGAGGAGGGATTACAGGAATCCCCTGACCTCAACAGGCAGCCATTAGAGCAAAACTAATTACCAGCCAACGACCCTGGAGATGGAACTCGGTGCCCTCGCCATACCACCGTCCGCACCCACACCTGCCT
Organism: Malacoctenus tetranemus; assembly: GCA_032274765.1. NCBI lineage: Eukaryota > Metazoa > Chordata > Actinopteri > Blenniiformes > Labrisomidae > Malacoctenus > Malacoctenus tetranemus. Next base: position 672,487 of record JAUESF010000051.1, read on the forward strand.
GCCTTTCCCCCCCACAAGTGTGTGTGCATACCTAGTGCCCCCCCCCCCTCGCCGCAACGTCGTCCCGCACTCCCCCGTCCGTGTGATGTATGGACGCATGGGAGCAAAGGGAGAAAAGCTAATCACCTCAAAGACTCCTGAACGAGGGAGGACTCACCTTCAGGAGACCTTTGCTGGACCAGTTTCCCTCTTTCAGCTGCCTCGATAAAATCACGCTTTTCTCTACTGTTAGACTGAAATAAACCCTCAAAATAAAGCCCTCGTTTTCAAACTCGTAAGTTTAAAAAAAAGCCACGTTGATGCGACGCTTCAGCAGTGGAGGACGATGAGTTTCCTGTGTGTTTGACGCAGGTTTTTCTTACTTTGAATGGACGTTTTGTTTGTGTGTTTTGTGATAGTGCGGCACTGGACCGGAGTGGTGGTGATCCCCCCCCCCCTTTCCCCCTCCCCCTCCGGGAATACGGCGTCAACTGGGATTGGCTGAGGTGCAGCGGCTACAGAAGACGAATGGATGCACAAGTAAGTTCAATGAAATCTATTCCAACGACCGACGCTTCAACGCAATGCGTCTTTATTAGCGGTGAGGATGCATCTCTGGAGGTAGACATAAACACCTCAGGAGTAATTTTAGATGCACCACAACCAGCGACGAGGACTTTTTCTGGATTCTCTGCATTTAAATGAGACATTTTCTGTTGGCCCGTTAATGTTACATCAGGCAAAAGGCTGTTTTGTCTTGTTTTTAGCATCCAGTTAGCTGAAAACCTGGTGGTCTGTTTTCTGTTTGATTATGGAGATGCTGCATCAACAAAACCTAGTGTTAGGTGGAAATATACACTTTTATTTGTGGTAATATTCATCAGCATTGTGGCTTCACCTGGATGTGTTGACCTCTTCCTGCTTTCGTCATTGCAAACATGTATTTACTGTGTGTGGTCGTACTGTATCCTGAATGCATCTTTGGACCCACGTTCACATGATTCTTGGTGCACGTTGACGTTTTTTCCTTGATGTTGTTTCTACATGTGCTCTGGCTCCATGCATCAAAGCTCAGGTTAAATTCAAACCATTCGTAGTTTGTTTCGTGAATTCTTATAAATGTGGAAGCGTCTCGGTGTGTAAACGATGGCGAGGGAGCGCCGGTGATTGAAGACGTCTGTCGAGCGAGGTTTCCCTTGAAAGCAGAAAAAGTGAGTCTTTGTTTGTGGACTTCTTGGCTGCGAGTTGTGAGTTTCACTGCAATCAATATTTGATAAAGTGAGGGACATAAAAAACAGAGGTGTGGGGGTGGCACACGTCCAGCCTTTAGGCTCTGTGAGGTGACACAGTTTCCCTCTTCCAGTTTGCAGCTCTGGTTCGCCTCAGAGCGCGAAGGGAACAGAAGAAACACACACACACACGCGTGTTAATCTATGTGAGGACGCTCGGGTTCGCGTCCTCTGCAGCCTGCAAAGAAACAGGTCCAACACTTGTCGTTTTCCACCTCCAACTCCACATTTGCGGTGGAGTCTTTAATTGGAGTGAAGCTTTCATGGCTGGACTGGGCCGTCTGAAGACGCCCTCTGGGACCGGCAGTCTGCTACCTTTGAGTCGCCGCCGCCGCCTTGTAGTCGACTTTGTTGTGGAGCCCCGAAGTTTGGCCGCCGTCATTAAGACATCACCTTCATTATCCACCAAATTTTTTTCCTTTGTACGCCCGTAACGACCGACGGGGATGCCAGAAGTACTGAAAAAGCAGCTTCTTTCTGGGTGCTTTTTTTTTTTTTTTTGCCTTTTGGACCGTGCGCCAAAAATTCATCTGGGACTCCAAATGATGTTTTAACAAGCCAAGTAGATCTTGGAAGAGATTTCAGCAATATTTGATTGCGGTCCAAATCTTGCAAGACAAGTTGTTACAGTCCAAATTCGAAAGTTAGACTGTAAATTTCGAACATAAATTTAGGTCCTGGAGACCATTTTACGACCCAAAGCAATTTATTCTACATTTTATTTTATTTTGAAAAACAGATACGACTTAAAACTTGTAAAACTTTCCCATTTGTTTGGTGAGATTCACTGGAAACTGCCTTCACTTCTCACAACATATGAACGATTCAACTGTGCCTCTGTCATGTGCCACATAAACTCACTTCAAACTGTGTGAGAGTGTGTGAACGTGTCGACTGTTCGTCGCTCCCTTTGCTCTCTCATGATGAGCCTCCATTACAGTTTGGACAGTAGATTATAACCACGTTTCCTGTTGGTCTGCAGGAACCGTAAATCAATGCAACGTTCCCAAAAGGCTTAAAAAACAGAAGGTGTGTGTTTGTTCTTGTTCCTCCACAATTGTGGGGACTTCTGGTGATAATAGGGCCCCATAAGACTCTTTTAATTCCAAGTTTGAATCATGTTTGAGGAGGAGAGATTATATTTATGAATGATTTAGTCTTTTCCTTTTTAAGGGGGGACCACAGGGAGGAGGTGGGGGGGGGCAAATCTGCTGTAAGGGTGGCACTGGTCCCCCCTCACACTTGCTGCAAAACTGCCCCTGTAGATTAAGTTCAGGTTTAGATAAGAAGGAATATGAGTTCAAGTTTGCTGGTAATGAATGAAAGTCAATGTGAAGTACCTCACGTTCATCTGTGTGTGTTTTTATGTGTTTGTGAGGACCCACAGCTTGTTTAGACACTATTTTGAACGGGGAGGTTTGTCAAAAATGGAGAGCTTCATCGCGCTGAGCGGAAGATTTGTTTGTGAAGCATGGTCAGGTTAAGGTTAAAGTCAGAGTTCGCGGCTAAGTTTGGAGTTAGCCTGCGGGAAGCATCTGAAAGTCGATGTCAGTGGGTGTGTATGTGTGTGTGGGTGTGTGTGTGGGTGTGCATCAGTGAGACCCTGTCTCCATCATTTCGCATGGCGTTCTTCTTATTGATTGGCAGAAACATAATGCAGAGGCTGTGATGCTGTGAGGACGTGATGCTGAACCAGCTCCTCCATCTGTGAGTGATGCAGGAACTCCGCGTGGCCTAAAAAACTCACCTCATATCTGTAAAGATTCTGAGCTTCCTCCGTCGGACCGTTC
>JAUESF010000051.1:763802-784860 GCA_032274765.1 Malacoctenus tetranemus
GTGTGTGTGTGTGTGTGTGTGTGTGTGTGTGTGTGTGTGTGTGTGTGTGTGTGTGTGTGTGTGTGTGTGTGCGTGAAAGAACAGCAGCCATAGAGAGCCATGAGTGTCAGTAATTGAGTTACTTCAGACACACAGACCTCCAGATAACCACACATGCACGCTGCACTGATATCATTGCGGCGGTCGTCGTCTCCGAGCCGGTATTCCTGCGTCCAGTGACAAATCGCAGCTGGGCCGAGGACTTCCTGGTCTTCGGTTCCCGGCTTCGTCCTATCGGAGCCCAACATCTCGCCCCGACACGGCCGGCCAAAAGCCCGTCCGGTAATCGCATCAGAGCGGGAGCAGAGGGAGTGACAAATCACATTACGAGCACTGACTCACTGCCGCCCGTTGTGGAGCCTCCGTCACGTTCTCCGTCTCCGTCCGTATCTCCCTGAATGAAGATTCATGCTCTGGCCTGTGGGAGGGAGCGAGTAATGTGATAGAAAAGTGGCCTGAGAGTGAGACACAATGAGGATGTCTGTGTGTTTGTGTTTGTGGGTGTGTTCGGTGTGTAACGCTGACGCCAGCCCGCCCACAGGCAGGTGGGATACTTGACTCGTTATTACCTCTGGTTTTTTTTTTGCTCGCGCAACTTTTGTCGACAAACGTTCGTTCCTTATTTTTTCCCCCACGAGCTTCAATCTCTTCAAACGTATAATCGGTGTTTTTTCCCCGGAGCGGGTGTTTTTCTTTACCTGCGTGTCTACGAGGGACATCTGATCAAAGCCATCTGATGTGTTGGTATGACTGCAGGGGGCCGAAGTGCATCATTTCAGTTGGATGCATATTTACATCGCTGTATAGAAATGCTAATGTGTCGACTGTCACATTTACATCTATAGGTCCACCGTGGGATTTCATACATGATTGAATTCAATGCAGGCGTCGTGTCAAGCTGAAGTAGAGTCGAACAAAAGTACAAACACGTTCCGACCGATATAAAAAGTGACACGTTGAGCAGTTCACAACATAATTGGCTGAAACATTTGAAGGTTTCTCAGAAACCAAAAGCAAAAATAAAATGTATAAGTAACAATATGACTTGAAACCAGACAACAAATTAACAAAATGAAATGAAATTTGTTCACGTTTACTGTCAATTCCTTCAGTTTTTTTTTTTAAACAAACGTGATAATCTATTATATTGAATTCACAGACGTGATTAAAAAGAAGTTTGAGGTGTTTCTCAGCTCATAAATCGTTTTTTTAAGCATTCAATTCAATTTTCTTCATTGGAGAAATGTCAAATTTGAAGAGTAAATTTGATGTAATTACATAAATAAAATGATCTCTGGCATTTTAAATGTTTTTAAAGATCACTATTGTTTCTTACACCAATTCCATGCTGATATTAGGTAAATAAAATGGCTTCAGTTGTTCCAGCTTTTGAAAAGGTGAAGTTTCAGCCATAAATAACAGGAACTCAAATGACAAATGTTATAAACAAATCACAGCAGGCAAAAAAAAGCCGAACAATCTTTTTGCAGAGCGACAGTTCAGCGTTGCTTCAGCTTTAATTATTCCTAATGGCTGCGGCGTTGATTGAGATCTCGCACTGCGCTTCCTGCTTCCTCCGTTTGATCCACTCGTGCCTCTAAAAATTCAAGGATGTCCTTTTACCCCGAGAAATGCAACGCGCTGATAATTGGAGTGGCACTACCGACGCGCCATGAATGAAACTAATCAAGAGCAACTCTGCGTGTTTATAGACGTTCCCATTAGAGCGCTGTCTTAGGGACATAATTACAAGGATTCATCTGCCAGCGATGCCCCAAAGTGAGCGACGGCCCCCTTCATCAAGCTATCAGACGGAAGGGTTCCTCAGCTCCCTTCACGAATCTATCAAGGTTGTAAGGTGAGACCAGGAAAGAGTGGGATTAGAAAATGAGGCAGCTGCTTTCATATTGATTCTCTAGTTTTTCCAGAGCACATTTTGGTCCAACTTTGCTCGGACACAACGTTGGTGTTGTGTGTTTTTACCGAGTTAGGAGTTAGAAAACCATCTCTTCTTCTTCTTCTTCTTCTTCTTCTTCTTCTTCTTCTTCTTCGACTCCACTGCAATGTGTCAAACGATGTAGATTCCTAGATATCTTCTTTAATTTACCAGCATGTGTTTAATAGTCTATCTACATGTGTTTATGTTTACCGACTCATAGTTTGTGCATGTTTATGCACGTAGAAATGTGTACAGATTCATCCGAGCGTGCACGTGTGAGTTATCGGGAGTATATCTTTTCCATTTGGGAGACATTGTTGCCTTTATAGCAGCCAGTGTTTCCATAAAGGTTTCGCTCGGTGTGCATTTTGTTTAAACAGGAGCCTCACGTGGCGGAGCCGCACAAACAAACAGCAAAATGCCTCCATGCTGTTGCCTCGGAGCCGGTGTGTGAGGTATCCACTAGCAAAGCGGCGCTCCAGTGCCGAACATAAATAAAAGAAGTCTGTAAATTGGTTACCTTAAAGATATTGATTCAGCGCGTTTTCCCCCCCTCTCCTCCTTTGGGATCAAACTCGAAGTTTACAAACCCGGAGTTTTGCAGGTGCAACTTTAGGATGTCACAAAATGTGCTGATCCTCTGGTCAGAGCAATAAGAGGGTGTCCGCATTCTGGGTCCAATTAATTTGCCACCAGCCGTCTCTCCTCTGCGCAGTATAAATCCTCCAGGCCTCAGGTGCTCATATTTGGCCTTTCATCTCATCATTTTAGGGCCGAGAAGGAGGGAATCGTTCATCCGATCTGCATACTAACACGCCTGTTCGGTCACATTTCTCACTTTATGGGTTTGGAGGTGACTTTTGCTCAGCTTCTCAGAAAAAAAAAAAGAAATTAAAGTCCCAAGATTTTGCACACACTGAGACAAACACGGATTCGATCTCAAAGCAGCTTAAAGTGCCAAAACACATATTTACACACAATTATTTTGAGATACGAACCTTGTGAAAATAAACATTGAAATGTGACAAAACATGAGAGCAAAAACTTGTGAAAAACAATAAAAAGTTGGTGTTTTTGTTGTCACCACAACCCAATTTGAGGTTTTATGCAACCCAGTGTTGCATATTAGATGCTGGAGGAGGGGAAAGAAAGTTCAGCCAAAGTTTGAGGGACAATTTTTCATTCACACGCCCGAAGAAATCCCAGAGAGAGACCCCGATCGGACGGCATGAATATTCTGCTTGGAATTTGCATCCGCTTAGCTCTCCTCTGGCCCGCTCACCTTACATCACACTGTGGTAATCTCCCAGACAGCTCGCATCGTTCCCACCAGAATAAATGGCGTTTTCGGCCATTTTTTTTTTGCTGTTTGTACATGGGTCCAGATGTTGTCGGGGCAATTGGTACAAGACGACGCTGCCCTCAAAACAAACAGAAGTTCTTGGATCAGAATAAGACACTTTCTAGAGAAACCAACAAAGGAAGCTGGCCAGTGCTTTTATTTTGAAGCCTCCTCCTTTTCTATGTTTATGAGAGGGTGTGTTTCTGTCAGTGTTTGGCCTCACTGTTGGCCATTTTTAGGGGTAACTTGGGAAGACTTTGTGGGGGTGGGAGTTTAGGAGTTATTGTCGTAGATTGTAGATGGACAGAATAAAAGCAAGACGACAAAACAACAGAATCCTGACCGGCAGTGATTCACACTGATGATGCTCTTCTTCGTACGAAGTGTTTGCTTGTTTCTTCCGTTCTATTTATTATAATCACAGCCTGACACGAATAGAAACCAATTAGAGAGTACATTTCACACTTTTCCTGATAAAATCCCTCACAGGCGACGCTCAGATATTTTCGTTCCCCGACCGAACTATCAACTGAAATCGGCCCCTGGTGGTTTCTTTTTTTTCCACCCCTCAGAGAAGGAGCAAAATAGAGAAAGCAGAAGATCTGCCGTCCGTTAAGCTTCAAGATAACAGTGATGAGGGCCTCGGCTCTCGCACAAAAACCCAATCTGAGGCAGCGTATTGATACGAGATTGGCCCGTGCTATAAGTGGAGCCTCTCGGACAAACATCATTGCCACTCGACGGCCGGTTTATTCATATTTTTTTCTTTTGGCGCGAAAGATCCAATCTCGTTGCAATCTGAAGCCGGCCGTCGTCCGGCGCCGGGGAATAAACAGGGGTGATGAAAACAGTCTGACCCTGGTCCAAGACCTTCATGAGACTCACATCAGCGAGCCGAGGCTGGCCGTCTCTCCCCCTCCTGCCGTCCATGCATATTTCTATCTTTTTCCATTACGTCCGCGCAGAAGCCGAGCGCTCGCCGGCTCTGCGGCTTCTCGGGCTCCTCTGACGAGGCCTTTTTCTCTCTTTAAGGTCAACCATCAATATCGGCACTTGCTCATTCAGGAAAGTAGTTTCTCTCCCTTTAATTTAAACATTTCAAGATGGGTTTTTTTTGAAAAAAAATAAAAAGTGTGTTTTTCACTTTCATCTTCATATGAATGCATCAATTGAAATAGTTTTCGGCCCCTATAAACACACAAAAACTCAACGATCAGTGTAAAAACACACTCTTGAAGGCCGTATTTCGAACATAAAGACACGTGTCGCAACTATTAATCACGACGACAGCATTACTGTCACTTCGACAGCTCCGCGTCCTGTAAATGTCGGGTCGGCGACAGCGGTGCTTTCTATAAATACCCCAAACAGGAATCCGTTTTTGTTCACCTTTCATCTCCCGCGATTGTCGGCTTAATCCTCTCCCCCTAATAAACAATCGCGTCTTTGTGGCACGAGTGTCGGTCTCTCCGCGCACTCCTTTGTTACCCGCGCTCATTACGAAGAGCGGTAGGGGGGTGAAAAGCTGATTTCTCGCATGTCTGCGAGACTACAGCGAGCGGAAAGTTGCATGTCTTAATTGCAGCCGTGATGATATTATTAAACCGCTGTTGATTTGCCGAGCAGTAATCTAATTTACACACCCGGTGCCCTGTATCAGGTAGATGATTAATTAGACAAAGTGCCACGAACGCCGCTACACGTTTTTTTTTTTTTCCCCTGCTCGTGTCGAGTGATTGAACCCTGCGACCGGCGTCACACGAGGAGCAGGAGTGGCTGCTTGTTGACTTGTTACATAGTAACAGTTGGTGAAGGAGTGCACGTAACACCTCTGAAAAACAGGGAACTTTCCAAATCATTTCATCGTTTCAGAGACATGCCGGAGACTCGTTGGTAATTGGCATCGATGTGATTCCGGTTTGAATCTTCTTTATCTCACCGCAGGTAATAAGATTGCGGCCATCATGTGACACCGTCCCGGCGTGAAGACATTTATCTCCTTATTCACGCCTCCATCAGCGCCGTCTAATATTGCGTGGTGAAAAAATATGAGGGTTAAACAGTCGATAATGTAATTACAGCCGAGGTAACCGTGTATTACCTGGTCGGAGCTCTCATTCAGTCCAATGAACTGACCTGTGATGCTCATACATACTTGAGACACACACACACACACACACACACACACACACACACACACACGCACACTACGAAAAGAGGGATACCACTGCAATATAATTTGTCTCTTGTGATGAATTCCCGTCGGTGTCTCCTGAGACATCCAGCCTCTGCTGCCAAACCAACACATTTTTCACTCTCAGTCCACTGCCTCTCTCTCTCTCTCTCTCTCTCTCTCTCTCTCCCTCTCCCTCTCTCTCTCTCTCTCTCCCTCATACTTCACTCAATTGATTCCTTTTTTCCATACAAGGGGAAAAAAATGCACATTGGCCCCAAATGTGGCTAATAGCTAATAGGATTGCTTCAGTTGTTACAAAAAGTGAGAAAGAAGATATAAGTCTTTATTTAGACCTTTGCAGCACTCACACACTCTGTACTGTGCTTTTATTTTTCTCCGTTTGAGCCGGTCAAGTTGGGTTTTTGCATGTTTTGTTTTGGCTCGTTTCATATCAGAGCAAAATAAAGACAAAGTAAAAGGAATCACATCAGATAGTTTCTGTTTGTTTTCCACCAAACAAAATGAGAACGTTTCAGTCTGCAGGAGAACTGAGAAAAGTTTAAAAAGTAGAAAGAGGACAAATAGAGGTAACATGAGCACAAGTGTGAGTAAGAAAAGAGGAAATGTGTAGAGCGAGACGCGAAGATACGACGGGGGGAAGAAAAAAAACAGCAAAAGGAGCAAAATAGAGGTGGGAAGAAGAAGCTAAAGAAGACACAGTTGTTCTATTTCCTTGCTGTCTGAAGCCGGCTCTAAAAATTGGAAACAGTGGCGTTCCCTAATCTCCCATCACCTTCACAGAGTGTATTCGCTGTCTGATAAACCGCCCTGCAACCCTGAACCACCGCACACACACACAAACACACACACGCACACACGCAGGCGCGCCGCCATTTAAATATAAAAGGATCATCGCACGAAGGAGAAACAGACTCACACGCTGCTCCGCACCGACCAAGGCCGTCTGTGTAAACTGCATAATTGAACTTTATCTAAAGTCACGATAGGCCGTCGCTATCTGTGTTGATATTTAAAACTACCGGTGCCGTGGCAGCGGCGGCTGGAATAACAATCCCTTGGAGGAAAAAGAGAAGGAAAAAAAAAGGCGATATCGGATTCGGTCCCCGCCGAGTGACTCGCCTCGGATCCGGCCTGCTGTGGTGGAGAAATGAGGCTGCCGGGCAGATGTCATATCCGGCAATGTGTCGGCGAGCGGTAGATCACACCGTATAGTCCTGATTACTTAGTCATGGCCCTTATCTGCAAACTGCCACATGGCTACTTGACAGTTGGCTAGGCCGAGCCTTCAGCTCGTCCTCCTCTCTCCTCCCAGAACGCAGTTCTTCACTTTCTTTATTCCGGTTCACAGATACATTCACATTTTTCTCTCTTTTCTTTTGTTTCTTATGTTTTCACTCAAAAGTCAACTCAGGTTAATGAAAGGGGAGCTGTGGATTAATTAGGATTAATCGCATTTCATCACCTGAAATACTTCACAAGATGCTCTCAAATGCCATTGATAGAAGCTCTGATGGGTTTGCAGTATCTTTTATTTTGAAAATACTACACATACAGTTTAGAGTTGATTGCGTGAGTTTCACTTTTGATGTCTGTTCGAGGGTTATTTTGCATTATTGTTCAGTATGTGTGTGTTTTATCTGGCCTGTTGTCAGTTGGCTGTCTGAAAACCAAATGTCAAGATGTGAAGTGAGTAAAAACACTGAGTTTGTCATCAACAAACACCATCTTTATTTTCGTTGTCTCTGCCCAAATGTGAAAACTCCTCAGAGCAACTTCGTGAATAATGCCGATCTTTTCGTTTTCAACTTCTTTCGACCTGCTTATCACAGAAAAAATAATCAGATGCCAGATCAGTACAAGAGAGATTCTGTAAAGAAAATTAACTGTGCTCGCTCAGAAACTCCCATTGCCAACAACTGCAGCCAAAACACGTCAGGTCAGACACACAGTTTCACAAGCAACAGCAGTGAAATTAAAGGATTATCTATTTTTAGTTGCGGCGCAGCAACACGCGGTTGCTTTATCGAGCTAATTTAGAAGTCTAATTACAGACTTGTCATCTAAAGAAAGCGTGTGGGAATTAATTTCACCCAACTGAATCATTTCCAATTAAAAGGTTGAGGGTGACTGAAGCCTTGAAATTGATAAACACACTTGAAAAACATCCTTCCTGTTTTGATTTTAATGGGAAAGAATCAAAACTGGCGAACTCGAAGAATCCTTAAACATACGATCGGAGCGTTTAAGCTAAATGTACGTTGTCATTCACTCAGAAACTCTGCACGTTTTGAATGCTACAACTTTACAATCTGTAATGTTTCAGAGGGTTTGGGGTTTTTTCTCTCGACTCTTCCAGCGGTGTTGTGTCCCAAAGTGTTTCCTTTCACTTCAAACACCCTTGATGATGCCACAGATTCTTGTACCTGGAACTAATTGCAAACCAAGGACTCATTGGGCAATGACAGTCGCTCCCCGGTGGGCCGCTTTACCTAAATTTTCCAGGACGCGCTGCCCGGACACCTGTGTGACCTGCTTCCTTTTGCAATGAGGTTAACGTAAAGATAGAAAGCGAAAAACTAAAAAAGGTACCCTGTTAGTTCCTGGTAAACTTCGACAAAGTTCCTGAATCTGATAAGAGTTTCTCCTTCCTGCGTTGTCGCTCATCGCGCCGGATGCGGCGTCGTTACAAGGCATTTGAAGCCTGATTCATTGTCGGAACAACATGCAAAAGTTATGATCTCATTTGCATTAATAAAAGCAAAGTATGATTGTAATAAATCCGCGAAGGAATCACAAACGCGCTATTATAGAAATACTAATGAGGCCAATAAATGCAATCCATCCACAGATATTGTTGGAGCGTATCTGTGATCTAATTTCATTATGAAATGTTGGTGTGATTAACGTCTGGCAGCTAATCATCTCATAAAGGGAGCGACAATTCTCGGCGCACCCATCTGAATAAAGCGCAGAGTGACGCCTGCTCTCGCGTGCCCGCTTAAAACACTCCGGATCTATTATTGTCACCACTGCTGCGAGTGTGGGCATCGGGGTGTATGTGTGTGTCTGTGTGAACACAAGACACCCTTGTGTGTGCGCATGTGTGTGTGTGAATGTGCTGTATATGTGTGTAGGCGTATATCTTTTCAAAGACACATTAACACCTTTTCACTTGGCAGCGTTTACAGGGTTCCATCCTGGGAATAGCACAGCTATGGGACAATACATCTGGGACTTGGAACCTACTGTTATCAAACACCCGCTCTCTCTCTCTCTCTCTCTCTCTCTCTCTCTCTCTCTCTGTCTCTCTCTCTCTCCCTCTCTCTCTCTCACACACACACATCCTTGCTCAGTCCCTTTCACTCCTCCTCCTACGCTCCTCCGAAATCCCAAAGGGTGTCGAGAGATTACTGCGACATTATTCAGAAGGAGGCGGGGAAGGAGGAGCGACAGCCGAGGTGTCAAACCTGAGACAGATCGGCCTCTTTTCTGCGACTTCACCTCGGCCACATTAACCCCTTCAGCTGAACGCCTCGGGGGCCGTCGTCTGTTGGAGTGGTAACCAGACTGGGGGTCCGGGACCCTTCTTAAAGGGGGAAGCAGCTTTTTTTTGGCTGAGATTGAGCTCTCGAGCCTTCATGACACTTCCCTTTGCTTTTGTTTTGAAGGCTTTGGATTCCTGTGTTTGGCATTTGGCTTCACTGTGTTTGCTTTCAGCAATTTCCTTTTTCGTGTGTGAACTCCACCTCACGTTCTTGACACTGCAGGCTGCTGCACTACAGAGACCAGGGGGCACTGTGGTGGGGGGGGGGCGGGTTATGGAGTCTCTCAGGAGTCCATAAGCTTCGGTTTCCTCTAAAAACTGAAGTTCACAGAAGTTTATCAAGGCTCATGTATGAATGGTTCACACAGTGGGAGGAAACACACAAGTAAGGCAGGAGAGCCGGCTTGAAACACAACATTTAATCCAGTCCAGGTTCTCTGCCACTCGGCTCTGTACTGTCCAGCTGTTGTTTAACCATGATGGAGTTTGTTTAGTAGAAGAGAAACAATTCAGCTACGTTTTCTGCATTTAATGACGTTTTTTGCTTTTCTGAAGATTTGATTTGAACCCTGTGAAGGTTGTCGCAGCTGCTTCACTCCTCTGTCTTGTTAGCCCCCCGTGCTCCACTTGGATCAGAGGAAAAACAGCTAATAGACTGAAGGAGCCTCGTTCCACTCGCTGCTTCTTCTTCTGTGACATTTCAGTGAGGAACAGCAGCGAGTGTGTGTGTGTGTGTGTGGGGGGGGGGGGCGTTAAATATCATCGGCATGAAATTGCTACAAAGTAATGAAGCTGCAGGATCGAGGCTCGTGTGCGTGTGTGTGTTGATGCAGCTTGTTTAGACGTTTACATCCATTAACTGCTTCAGTGCCCCTTCTGTATGAAGTACACTGGTAACTCACTCCTCCCTCCGCTGCTTTTCTGATGGCTATTGTGTCCTGATCGATAATGCTAAGCTGGAGGGGGGGGGGCATTGTGTTGCTGCAGGTTGAAAGTCGTGTGGATGTTAGTTGACATGAAGCCAAATGTGGGGAAATGGTACTTGTTCTGTCGTCAAAGGAAATAGAAAAAACAAGCGCTGGAAAGATTCTCGTCCTTACCGACCACATTTGTTTATTTTGCCTTGCTGCCTTTCGGGGCTTTTCCACCAGCATCTACACGTCTCTACATCGACCTGACTCGACTAGTTTTTTAGTGCTTGCCATCGTACGATCGTGGCATTTTCTAGAAACCTACTCAGTCGAGGTTCCAGTGAGCTGAGTTAAAAATCAGCAGACTGAAGGCTGCCGATCCAGGGAAACGTGCACACTCCTCGCTCAGAAATAGCCGGAATCAAACCAGGATCTTTTTTTTTTTTCTTTGCTCTGAAGTCGCACGAATTGTGAGACCGCGAGCATGAAATCGACTCCCGTGTTGCGGGGACGTAATGGACTCTGAGAGGAGACACCAGAGTGTGAGCGAGTGGAGCTGTTGGCCTCTGTCCTTGGTGAGTAATGACCACAGAGGAGGACAGATGATCATGTTCATCAGCTTCCAGCACTGAGGCTACCAGCCCCCCTGCTGGGGGGGATCAGTCAGGCTGATGGCCCATAATCTGTGCCCGAGCGTGTGTGTGTGTGCGTGTGTGTGTGTGGGGCGGGCCGAGAGGGGGGGCTGGGTGACAACTGTGATAATGAGTCTTACCACTGATTATGGAGCATCATAGGAAGGTGCATGCACAGCGCGCTGCAGAGAACTGTGTTTGCATACCGCTGCACTGTGGGAGCGTGTTGGTATATGTGCTATTAGGAGTACTTACATTTATTAGAGAGCTGGTTTATATCGGGCTGTTGCAGAGCTTGCTTAAGGGGGTGAAATTAGGTGTGCTGACTAGCCTTTTCATTAGCATGTCATTAAAGTTTGAGAAAGTAGCTAAACAGCCAGCGTCCCCGGTACCCGCTGAAATACTGCCAAGCTGTGGGTATTACTGCAGTTCTGTGCAGAGTTTGTGTTGTTGGGAAGTTTTTCCTCTGGATTTAGAAGCTTAATAAAAATAACGTGAAGTCTGAGTTGGTGGTTTATTTTGGAAATCAGTCTTTAAGACTTAAAAAAAAGAGAATTAATTTCATGTAATGAATAGACTGAATAAAAGCACTTGAAGTTCTGAAAATCAATGTTTCAGGAGGGTTCAAATTTGATTTCACGGGGTCATTATAATTTGTGAAGCCACTTAGGCTAATGTGCTCCAAGGAGGAACACACAGGAACATGTCATTGAGACTAAAATCAGTTACAGCAGCGATGGACCTGCTGAGCTGCTTCACTCGGTTCCTGATCAGTTTTGTTTCTTTGCAGATTCAAATTTTCCCTTGAACTTTTTGGCTTCTTTTCCTCCGTGAATCTCCCGCAGCAATTCATTCCTCAGCGAAGACGCTATCGATTGAAGATTTAACCTGCGTTCACATCGCTGGTTCTCTCCTCGCTAAAACACTATCTGGCCTGTCAAGCGGCAGTAAACTGTATTGCTCCACAAGCCAAACTGTGACCATGATCAATCCACAGCTGCGCTTTGTGTGTACGTGTGTGTGTGTGTACACCTGCGTGAGGCATCGACAGTGAGGGAGCGAGGGGAGCTTTCCTACATCTTCTTTGCGTCGCAGCAACAGCAGCTCTTGAAACAGGGTGAAACACAACTTGTTTGGGAAGCGGCTCAGGTGGTGCAGTGGGTTTTGTCCCTCAGTAACACGGTTGGTGGTTTGATTCCCAGAATGGCACATTTCAAATTAAAGCCAAAATGAAAGACGCTCTGGACTCCAGAGCACAAGAAGAACGGTTACTTTTATTTTGAAGACTCCTGTTTCTGTATGAGGGGTCTTTATCTGCAGGTGTTTGGCTTCACTGTTATGCTTTAGCACATCAAAGCTCAGTCCCCAGCCACTCTTAGAGTTGGTTGGGGGGCTCAGTGGAGAGAGGTTGGGGGCCAATGTCCTGGAGTCTGAAAGGGCGAATAAAATAGTGTGAAACACTTAAAAACTTGTAGACGCAGCGAGAAGCGATGAAGAGCTCTCACGTTCACCGGAAGAGACCATCTCAGACTCGTTGGGCAAATCTTTAGTTTCACTCCACAAACGCACCTCGTCCGGTTCTGAAAACCACTCCGCCGGTGTAAAAGTCGCACCGCTGCGGCGCGTCCGCTCCGCTGACCGTCGCTGGAAACACCTGGCGCGGGGACTCCAGGTCTCGGTTCCGTGATAGGTCGACCCTCCCGCACCCCGCGAGCCTCGGCCCACTCCATTGCGCTCGCCCGACGTCAATCTCGCCGGCAAAACCCTCCCCCGAGATATCAAATAGAGCGCCTGGCACTCGCGCTCCCGCACTACTCGGCCAGACGGCATCCGGCTCCGCTCAAACACACCGAGTGCGTCTCTGCTGCGGAGCGTTGCGCGCAGGCTGGAGAGCGATGACCAGAGCCCCGCGGACCTGTGCACACAAACATGGATCTCCCTAAAACGCTGATTGCGGTGCTTTGGATATTATTGCTGAGCGCAGTCACGGACTGTCACGCTGAGGAAGGTATGTGGAGACGTCTTCTGCTTTCTCCTGGCTCGGCTGTTCCAAAAACTGCTCCGGGTTTTGCGGCGCTGGCGGCGGCGGCGGCGGTGGCGGCGGCGGGCACGCGTTGGACGGCGGACGGAGGGGGGAACAGTTTGGGCACTTCGACTTGTGATGAGGAGCAGGTGCTCGCTCCGCGCTGAGTGGACGCTAACCTGGCTGTGGTTAGAGACCCGACTTATGACGCTCCGGAACACATCGCACAGTGTAGAGAGGGGAGAACGGGACGCGTCTCAGGCGCTGCACTGAGACGGATTTTACGCGTTTGCGCTTTGTGAACTCAAACGAGAATTTACCCGATTAAAACCTCGATCGTAGACAAATGTCTCCTTTTGGGACCGTGTGATCTGTAGTGTCCGGAGTCCTGCAATCATCATGGATAAAGATGCCACTTTAGTACAACTGCTCATTGCGGAGCCTCTCTTACTGGCGGAGGCGCTGCTTGTGCCTTAAAATCAGAGAGATAAACAGGCAGAAATGTGCAAGTTTAAAAGAATATCTACAAAACGGAGGGAGCGCGCGGTGCGGGACATTATTCTGTCTCTTCATGAGAACTAACCCCGCTGCATAATGTGTTGTGAAAGGAGGGAGTCAGAGCAGCCTCTGCTCCTTATGAGATGGAGGGGGAAAAAAATCCCAATCTGCTTTTACAGAGATGTGATTTAAACTGAAAGCTTTTGTCACTGCACGTTTGTGCAACTGGTTTCTTTGTCTTTTCGTGCTCTTAACGTCCACTGACAGCTGGGTGCATTATATTTCACTGCTGATCTCGCTGGATTTAACTAACCAGTGGATCCAGCATCTCTTTATCCATCTCTCTCTCTCTTTTTTAAAGAGGGAAGCCAACTCTCTTTATGTTTATCCATCGCTGAGCGTTTCACAATAATAAAAACAAGTGTACAATTCCCTCATGCAGATTTGATGCTAATGTGGGAGAGGGATTTGGGTTGCAGGCTAAATTTCTCCCTGTACATTTCATTTGGGGGATGATGGGGGAAGAGGAGGAGGAGAAAGGGGAGGTGGGGGGGTAGTGCTCCCAACCCTTTCCCAACATCCCGACTTTTTCTGTAAAGGAATGAAACTTGTGACTGCTGAAGGTGTGAAACCTGGAAGGATCACTTGTGTGATTGTAAAGTGGAAACGACTGTAATGGCTTACACCCCCCCCAGGCTCTCTGGAAAGAGCAGTGGGGGGGTGGGTGGGGGGGGGGGGGGGGCTTTTTTGTTGTGGCACAGCTGAGTGGATTTCAGATACCAACATGCTTGTCATGAGCCACTCTCAAACACGCCCTAACCTATATGTTCCCCAGGAAAAAAAAAAAGAGCATGCATGGGGTGCACTTACATACCTTACAGCCATACATCATTCACGCACATTATTGCTGTATTGGCACACACGCAACTCAGGGTCAAATGCACACAATGCGGTGGCATGAACGCGTCGCGCTCGCATGCGAGCGTTTCTTTTCTCATGAAGACTTGTGCACACATGCGTGGTGTGACATTTCCTGGCACTTAAGGCCCTCATTTTGCACACACACACACACACACACAGAGTCAGGCAGAGATACTACGAGCGTGAGTGTGCCGTACCCTCCGTCTCTGCCTCTCCAGCTCTGGATGCACCACGCGTGGACCCTCTGCCAGATTGATTGGGTTCCCTGGAATGCTGGGTAGCCGGATTTGGATGCTAGCTTTTGTTTAATTGATGTTGTGACAGCGATTAATTGCTGTGAAAGCAATGTGCTCCTGAAGGCTGCTATTGGCAGCGATTCTTCTCGCTGCTCGTGAGGATTTTGGGAGATAGGAGAAAACCACCAGAGGACAATTTTTTTCTTCTTCTTTCACCTTTTATTCTCAACCGTAAAATTCACAATAAAGAAATGGCCCGTTTACCCACCTGGCTGTGCGGTGAGGTTGGAGCGAGGATCAGCCCTGCCTGTGTCTTACACGCTCCGCTCAGGGCTCCCATTATATCACATTGCAATATTGATGTGATTTTTGATCCCGGTCTAGATAAGTTCTCCTTACGTGTCTGCCCTTGTTCTCATTAGAAGCCTTTTAGTGCTTGTTATAAATAGTTTTACGTCTCCTTTTGTTCAATTCCCAACTCTGTTTCATGTCCCTCGCTGTGCCAACAGCATCACTTTAATGTCAGACGAGATTCTTCTGTTTGCTCTTCCTCCTCCTCCTGTTTTCCTTTGTTCTTCTACCTTCATACACTCATATGTCACCCGCTCCTCCTCCTCCACCTCCTCCTCTCTCCTGCCTGCTCTTCCTCTCCTTTTATATGCCTCCTGCATCCTGAGCTGACTTAGCAATCGCTAATATGACCGGGGGGCTCCGGCAGGCAGAGCCCGGGTGTCCAGCATCCCACACCGGCGCCTCAAACACACACACACACACACGCACCTACACATGCACACAGAGACACGCACACACACACATGCACGCACACACGCAGTCAATCCAGCCACTCCTCCTCCCTTCAGGTTGCTTTTCTCATTCCCCACGCCTCACCGCTAACACACCTTGGCATCTCATCGGGATCTCATTTACTTCCCCCTCTCCTCCCCTCACTCCCTCATTCCTGCCCCCCCCTCACCCCACCCCCCACCCTCTCTCTCTCTGCATCCATCCATTCTGCAGCGAGCTAAGAGAGGGCACCAGCCAGGTACTGAACAATGGATGCAGAGTGAGACGGAGTGACGGCGAGGCAGCGAGTTTGAGTAACTACAGCGTGACCCGCGGGTTCATCCCGTCTTTGTTTGATCCCTCATCGTGTCGGAGTCGTTTGGGCGACTCGCCTGCGCGACGCTCTTGGCAGACGCGCGTCTCATTGTTTACCTTCGGCTGAATGTGGCTGCGTCCTCTCCAAACCTCTGGGAAAGCAGAGAAGCAGAAAAATACCGGGCTCAAAACCAGACCTCTCTGAGACACCGGCGACGCGACCGGCCGCTGACGCAGTAACTAACTTTGCAAAGTACTTTAGATTGATTGGAGCCCGAGTTTACACGTGTTGAACCATTGTCGCAGGTGATTCCTCTCCTGTAGCGTCGCCGTCTCTTCTGTGCTGCAGGTAATTTAAGGTTTCAGTGTGTAATGGCAGGAGACTCGAAGAGGGCAGCTTTTCACAATAGAAGCTGCCGCTTTAATTTGGCCTCGGCGTACCCAGCGACCCCGGTGTTTATGTGGGCAGCGTCTGGGTGACAGCTCAGCCGTGATCTTTCAACTTAATGGGAGCCGCGGCTCTTCATTTAGATTTACGCCGACTTCCACGCGTCTCTGTTTGGAACCGTCTCTTTATGCTTCACTGAAATAAACAGTTTCTTGGCATGATGATGTTTTCGATTTTATATTTTTTGCTGAAGCCTTTTTTTTTATCTTGGCTGGCGACACGTTGACTTGTGTTCGCAACCTGCGAAAAAATGGCCTCTGCTTCTATTTCTCTCAAATAACTTCTGTAAACTGGACTTTTAGTGATACATCAGATAATTCACCACTTATTAAATGATCCTAATCTCAAAAAGCTTTAATTTAAATGCAGACAAAACTGTAGTAAATATGTTAATCTGACACCAGTGTTGCATCGGTCAAAATTACTTTGAAACTGACCCTCATTTCCTTCATCTCACTCAACTCTTCCAGTTTTGTTTGAATACATGAGTATTGTAATGGTAGAGTGTTCGTTGCTGAGCTCACTCTGTCACTTTCAAAATAAAAGCCTTTGGGTAGAATCTGCTAATTAAAGTAATTCATGCAAACGGATGAATCTCTTGCTTCTAAAACATCGAGGATTTCCTGGAAGTTTCATCGTGATTTGAGTCAAACAAGGAGGAGAGACTCTGCGTCTGTATATGAAGGTTAACAAGCCTCTGCTGACACATAAATAAGTGCATTAAAGCGAGTCTTTGTCATTAAACGCTGCTGATTCGCTGTAAGGTTACAGCGTGATGTAGCCGGTGCTTGGAGGTGATCAGACTGACTAATATCGGCTCCATCAGCCTTCGTCTGAGGAGCGGCGCTCAATCCTCGCAGGCATCAGCTGGGACTAATTGCCCGTGATTGATGCGGGGTTATTTCTGCTCCCTCGGTGTGGCGGCGAGCCGAGCCGCGGAGCCGCCGCTCCGTCTTGGTGCCGCCGAGTCGCCGCCACGCGGCCCCCGTGCGTGTCGGATCAGACGAGGTGTGACCTCCGTGAGTATGAAAGGTCGCAGCGGATTTGCGAAAGTGGCAGTCACTCCGCGGAGAGACGAGAGGGGAAGGGGAGACGGACGGGTGAAGGCGACGGAAGCGCAGGAATGCCATTCTCATCCAAGAAATGAAGCCGAGAGAAGAAAAGACGGAGGGGGTGGGCGGTGGGGGCGGGGGGTCTCGGGTTGATGGGTGGAAGGCGGAGGCGCGCCCAACAAGGAGAGGTGGACGAGGGGAGTGATGGAGAGAAAACTGTAGTGGAGTGAAGGCTCTTGAGTGGGAGTCGGCGATGAGGGAATTGTAATCTGCCACCAGCAGTTTGCTCCACGACACTCGTAAAGCTACATGTAATCAAACAGACCAGGGGTTAAAATAAGAAGTCAATGCAGCAGCTCAGGCAGATCCTTATTTACCTCACAGCTGACTGGAACACACAGAGACTGATGGACTGATGAATTGTATGTGCAGCACAGAGCGTGTGTCTATTGAATCCCGATAGAGTGGCCGGATTTCTTTTGTTTCGGGGATGAAGACGGCGTTCTGCTGGATCGGCAAGGGCCGCGGTGCGTGTGTGTGTGTGCGTGTGCGTGGAGGAGGAGGAGGAGGAGGGGGCAATCCTGGTGAATTTGCTCATACGTGAGAGGGAGGATGAGGCTTTAGCAGGTGTTTCAGCCATATTGGACGGTTAGGAAGGGGCTTTGCGCAGCTGCCTGTGATGGATGAAGGAAATGCAGGTGGACCGCGCAGTTAGAGCTCGTCTCACTGCCGAATGTTCACATCTCCGGCTCGGATCTGGGCGTAAGAGATGTGATAAACTGTATTCTGTTCCCACGTTTTTCTCCTAATCGTGTTATTTAATCGAGTCTCCCGGTGATTCGCCGATTTGCATGCTGGAGCCTCTTTAAACAGTCGCACCGTCTGTCACAGTTGCTTGGATTGGTTGGCGCGCGTACGTAGGAACTGGATGCAAAGTGATCGTCTGATGTTCGAGCGCCTTTCTGAGGAGCGCGGGGTCGCAGTCACCACCAAAGTGGAAAAATAAGCCAGAGCTCCTTCAGCAAAAGCACATATGCCGGAGCTTTATGTAAACATCTCAAGGGCCTGTTCTCCAAAGGTTCTCCAAAGGTTATATGCAAAGATGTCTAATAAATATAAAAGAAGCACAAGCGCCTCCTGCCGCCCACACGGCCAGAAACCCAGCGCGTATTTCTGCCCGATCCTCGCACGGATACCTCCAACACGTTATTCATCTTTTGTTGGGGTACTAATGGATTAGACGAGTACTCGTTGGCAGGCTTTCCTCTCCCGAGGAGTCTAAAGTTGATAAATGTCACTGGTGTTTTTCCTCGCGCGGAGCCGCAGCGGCGCTGCGCTCTTGGCAGAAATTCTTCTCCTGCTCCTCGTGCGGTTCGCGCCGAGAGTAAACAGCAACTGCATTAACGCGGGCTTGATGTGGGTGGGCATGCTGGGAATTCAACTGACAACTCGGCGGAGCTCAGTCAGTCTCCCACTCTCACACTCTCCAGCATTTCATTTAATTTCCTGCTTTTTTTTGTTGTTTTTTTTTTCCTTCTCCTCCAACGGTGAAAACAAAGTCGCCCACTCACCGCTGCTTCAGCATGAAAAACAGATTCATCAGGATGGAGTTTATTCGCTCCATCTGGAGCTGGACACTTGGAAACCAGTTTGGTTTTATTCCTCTTTTCATCCCGAACCAGATCCCAGATCTGTTTTGACCAACTTTTCTGACCTTTTTTGGACGTAGAGTTGTTTGTGCCTTTTGACCAGAGATGCTCTGTCACTCTGATGTTTTTTTTCCTGAATGACGGAGCAGCTTCCAGGCTTCGGTCTGCCAGCATAGAAAGTGCAGCCTGAGGTGACCGTATTGTCCACCGCCCGCCTTCCTTTCCGGATGCCGGCTCGGAGCGCTCCAACCTGCTGTGGGGGCTTTTCTGAGGTTGTCAAAATAAGATTTAGCAAACGTCAATCTCGGACCGCACGATATTTAGAAAACACGCAATGTGCAAAGATGTCGTCCGTGTGACCTGCAGTGAATAAACATAAACCACTGTTGGCTGCAAGACGTTTTTTCCTGCTTTGGATTCTCACTTCATGCTGTTTTCTCTTGGCCACATTCGACCAAATTATCGTCTCAGTCTCTTCTGCCATCACGACACTCACGAACCTTCATTTATCCTCTCTGGGACTCCAGCCATGGACACGAGACTCAATTGTGAGCAGAAATCAGAGCAATAACGCCCCATTTGATTGGCCAAATATATTGACATTAAGAGGAACAATGCAGAGAACAACGTCTGAGGCTGAATTACTCATCTTCTTTTGTTCCAGCTTGTCTGTCTGAACTTTGACGGCTGGATCTGAGGTGAATCTGTGTCTCCAAATAAAATCCCTTCTGAGGAGAGTGAACCTTAATTAAGCTGCTTTTACGAGAGAACAAAGGCACAATGAAAGCAGGATCACACTCGGGTCAACTCGTCCCCGCAAAATGACAAAATATTTTGTTTGTGCCTGACCTTTCAGGGAGGCGCACACACACACACACACATGCACAGGGAGAGCTGATCTGATCTGATGTCTCTCGTGGCAGGGATGACATCATTAATCTGTGCCCGCCGAATAACGGGTGCGATCACGGGGCGAAAATCAAATCTGTTTAATGATGCGAAAATGCAACGGCCAGGATTTTTACGACGTCCGAAATGGAAAAACACGTGCACTCCGGGAGCGAGACGAATGGGCGCCGTTTTGCTGAGCCTCAAAAAGACAAAACTGAAAACACCTTCGATTGTAAATGTTTCAGACGCTCAAATGAATCTCGCTGCAGCCAAACCGAGGTCGCACTGTCCACTCTGTCATCGCGAGTTATGTAAGAGTGATGCAATGGAGAGCTGCTTCTGGTGATTCCACTTCCCGGTCTGTCTCCTTACATTGTTCATAATTCAAAGACACATGAAAAATCACTTTTTCTCTTCCTACAGATGTTCCCAGAACCCCCCCCCCCCGCCCCTATATTTTCTTCAACAAACATGCAGGGAAGTGCGACATCCCGAGACCCCCTCAGACCTCCACCGTGAACTCCGCCCGCTCCTCACCCATTAGTCTCCCCCCCGTCTTTGCCGCGCCGTGTCTCCGTCCGCCTCGCTGGCCCGGGCGGACGCCGTCCTTCTAATGTGCTTTCCATGTTCGTCGGTCCTCGGTCACGTCCAGCCCTCGGAAACGTGTTCGAAGGAGGTTTCTCTGTTTCATCTCGATGCTGGAAACAGACAGATAAACCACGGCGCTGGTTTTTTATTGGGATGCATATATTTCGATGCCTTCCCACTCACTGGTTCGCACATCGTTTCGTGTCGCGTCATATTTTTCTCACTTGCATTTCAGTCTGCCGTCTATCAGTTGTTGTGCAAACATTCAGGACTGTAAATAGAAGTTTCCTCCCCAAACAGCCTGCCGAAACAGTCATCGCAGACATGCTACATAACGACTGTCTGACACAATTCAAAAACCTGGCAGTCGAGCGACACTTATGATATAAATCTACAGTTAATTGGGAATTGTAGAAGTAAAGAAAAATCATAAAAAGTTTCCTAATCTTAAAAGTATAAGTAAGTTTTTGTTCCCCCACAGTTTTTTAATAACTTGGTTAAAAAGTGCTTTCGGAGATCTTCCTCATAATATTTACTGAGCGTGATGATTCACAACATCTGCTGCTGGATTATTCGCTCCCATCTCTCCTAATGACACTCCTCGATGAATTTCAGCTGCTTCCTTAATGACATCGCTTCATGTGTTGCTTGACTGATGAGAGCGTCGACGTATAAAACTCTGGAGCTGCTCGGCGCATCATAAAAAAAAAGTCTTCAGTCAATATTACATCAACAAACTGCATTATCCCACCTCCTCATCGGGAAAATTAACATTGATCAAATGATGGAAATGATCATGGCCTTTTTTTTAATCGCGTCTCTCCTCCACTGGAATGACTGATTAGTGGAGACTAACAAATCCCATTGCATTTGAACGCATCACAGCATATGCAGAAGGAAGGCTTTGCATGTCCACAGTTTGTCTCAGAGGCAAGACGTCCATGTCCAAGTCATGAGTTGTAGAAGAGCGAACGATTCGTTCACCCTTTGTGGCTTCTTCTGGTGTAGAAGAGCAAAGATTTACCGGTTTGAGGCCTAAATGTGCCTTCT
>JAUESF010000051.1:815049-830757 GCA_032274765.1 Malacoctenus tetranemus
CTTCGTAGTAAAGTTTGTGGAAGCAGCTGCGCTGAGAAGCGGCGCAGGACTTTGGCCGGGTTTGCAGGATTTTCGGCTCCCAGATTAAGCGTCTGACAGTTGGACGTCCGAGCTGCTCAACGATATTGGCAGTCGGCCTGAGCGCGAAGAAAGTGTGTGCTGCTTGACCTGCCTCTCGTAATCGCCCGCGATGCGTGTCGTGCTCTAAAAGCTCAGCGAGGACGTTTTTAGGATCCGATCGGGAGGAGTCTGGGAGGACGCACGTGGGGTGAAAAGAGACGGATGGAGCGAGAAAAAAAAGCCGTGACAGGAGACCGAAACGATTTCAGAGAAGAAGGAGAAGGAGACAGGTTGGACATGTTGCCAAAAAATGCAGGCAGACAAGGACGGCGAAAGCACCGGCGAGGGCGCCAACAAAGACGGGCGGCCCGGAGAGACGGAGGGAAGGGGGGAGGGGGGGGGTGAAAAGTGAGTGATGTCCTGCTGCTTGTTCCAGTGCTCAGCGCTTCCAGAGTTCACTTTAGAAAGTAACACTGTGATCTACTTGGTGACAGAGAATGTCATTATCTATGAGATAAGCTGGCATACACAGACACACACGCACACACACACACACACACACACACACACACACACACACAAACACACACACACACACATACACGCTCTCCCTGTAGTGCCTCGTTCCTCACTTCAGCTGTAATAGTATGAATATGCAGGCGAAGCCCCGACATCTCCCACTGCACCAGAGCTATTGATCAGCCGTAATGCTCCACTAAACTGAGGAATTGCACTGGGACTTCTCTCACACACACACACACATACACACACCTATAGCACGGACACACACACACACACATTCGGCAGTGCACTGCGGCCTCCGTGGCGACGCCACCGCGCCCGCACGGCGCGTTTGATTTCATTCTGCGAGCAGTAAAAGGACGCCGGGTCCTTTTGTGTTGCCTGATGGAGACGGATGGAGAGATTACACCAGTTCGCCGGCATGTTTGAAGTTTGCGCGCGCGAGTCTCCATCACTGTTACGCACTCGGACGCCCGTAAGTGACTGCTGCGAGCAGCCGATCCGCCCATAACCATAACGTCCGACTACCCCCGGCGCCTGCTTGTGTGTGCGCTCCGTTTTCCACTGGCCTAACTACGTCTTATTTACTCGGCGGTGCAATTGTTTAACCGGGTGAGTGCGACCGCGCTAAGTGTCCCCGGCGCAGGTCAATATTATCGAATAGCCGGTGAGTAGCTCCTGATAATGGTGTGAGCGGACGGTGTCGTGCAGCAGAGGAGGGGATTATCACCACGCGCCCGCTCTGATTGCAGCATCTGCTCGGCTAACGTCTGCTAACTCTTCATTTTTACGGGAGTCCTCATAACGACGCCGGCGCCGTTATGGATTCGCCGTCTCGGCTGGAAATCACCTCATTTAACAAGAAAACAACAATCGAAACTGAATCATCGCTGACGGCCGTAGAAATTGAATATGTTGTCGTTTGTTCCATTTTTAATGCGTATTAAAGTAAATTAGTGTTGATTTAGAGAAAGCACTGAGATAACTAGTAAAACTGCCACAGTTTCACATCTCTAACTTGCAAAAAGTTAGCAAGAAGCTGCAATTAGTTAATAATAGATTATCCTGTTATTACGAATCACGTCTGCAGTCGCTTCACCCAAACATCATCTGTGTTTAATCATTCTGTTTTATTTTAATTAAATTGATTTCCTTTTTTATTTTTATTCTAATTTATTCTATTTGCTTATTGTATTTCCCCCCCCTATTTTCTTTCCTTGTTTTATTTTGACAGGCTGAGTCTCTATCACTTCACTTCCTGTCCTGTTCTGCCCTCTTGTTTTTTCCTTTCTCCTCAACTGTAATGTTAAATTAAAGCAGCCATGGCGTCCCGCTGGGACGCATATTGGCAAAGTTATGTAACTGACAGCGTTCAATATCGCTCTAATGGCCGGCCTGTGTGTGTTTCCTCCTCCCCACTGAGTCTTTCAGCCGAAGCTGCTTCCTGTTTCTTGATTCCAGTTGGCCCTTTTTTTTTCTTTTTTTCCCCTTCCCCTGTTTTTTAATGAAACGGAGTCAAACACGGTCATATTGATGGCTGTTATTAAAGGCTCATTGTAAACAGATGGGGTTGGACGAGGCAGCGCTGCAGTTATAACTCTGGCAGTGTGCGGACACACACATACACACACATACACACACACATGCTCGCAGGCGTGCAGCAGCAGTTGAGCCAAGCAGGCGTCAAGTACCCAGCATGTCCAAGGCCTCATTTTAATGCTGCCGCGGCAACACAGGTGCTGCGGATGTACTCTAATGGTGATGGCCGCCTTCCTCTGGGCGCCTCATTGTGTCGGGGCAAATGAGTCCGTTCCAAGACGAATGATGGCGCCCGTCCCGTCGGTAAACAGGCCTCTCAGTGAAACAGTAAACGATCCGCTCCTCCTCGCCAGCGACAACGGCTTCCGGTGACGCCGAAGCGTCGAGCGGAGACGGACGGGACGCACCTGCAGCGGCTTTATGGGAGATAAACGCGACAAGCGACGGTTTGTCTTCATAATCATGAGTCGTAATACGTTTGTTTGGTGACTGTTTCTGTCGTTTTTGGTGAAATCGGCAGGATCACAGCAGCACGTTAAAGCCTCGTGATGCATTTTTCACCGAGTTCTCAGGCTTGAAGAGGGACGATTGGACGTTAAACTGCTGCAGAAAACAGTCGCTCAGCAGACTTGCGGTGCCTCTTGACCGGCTTCTGTTTGTTACACTGCGGGGGGGGGATAAAAATGGAGACGGAGAACGAATCGGGCTCGAGAAACATCAGCGCGGGGACTTCGGAGGAGTCGCTCGGGGACAGTTCGTCGCTGCGTCTCCGCCGGTGGTCCGTCCAGAACACGCGTGTGCGGCGTCACCGCACCGCTTGTTTTCGGCGTCGATGAGCACACGCGCTCGTCGCTCTCATTATGAGAAATCCCACCAGCAGGAGAAAAGACCAGGGGGAGAAAAAAATGAATTATGTAATGATTTACCTCACAAATACCACGATTCGTGTGCGTCTGTATGAGCGTGTGTGTTCTGCGTGTGTTTCTGTCACACTCATGAGCTCCATCCTGTTCTAATTAGGGCTGCTCTTTCTATATAATTACCGAGCGCGGCGCATGCCTTCAGCAGATTCTCTTATTATCTCCGTTGTTTGCTGCTCCACAATCCGGCTGCAGCGCTCTCACCGCCCCGCCGTTCCTTCCTATCGCGCTCCTTCCCTCTGTAATTTACTGCACGCCTTCCTTCTCCCCCCTCTCTCTCTCCCGCCTCCTCCCCCTCGTGCTCTCTTTACTTCCCTCACCCATTTACCCCCCCGACGCACTCCCCACGCCGCCAAAGAACCGTGTACCTAATTTCTGTCCTCCTGATCTCAGCAGTGCTTCGTGACTCCCTCTAACGCGATCGTTTGTTCGCCGCCCCCCTTCGTCTCCCCTCTTGTTCGGACCCCGTCTGTGTCTCTTTCGGAGGGGGGGGAGGCAGGTTAGCAGACGAGACAAGTCTCTGATCCCGGTGTGGATGCGAGACAAAGATCCGTGCGTTCGCCGTATGTCTCCAGAGTCGCTCCCTCTGTTGCTCCTCCTCGGCTGTCACTTCCTGTCACGTCCTTCGTCGGCGCCCTAAACTCTAATCCGACACGAGGACCATTAACTTTTGCCTCGCTCCTTCTTCTGTTTCTCCCTTTGTTTCTTTGCCTCCTTCTGTTTGTTGTATCCGACGTCTCCTTCATCCCCCCTCTAATCTCACTTTTTGTACCCCCCCCCTCCTCTCTTCATGCCAGCGCTCTTTGGCTCGACGCCACTCGTGCCCATCTGCTCCCCCCCTCCTCCTCTTCCTCCCTTCCATCCTTCTCCATCTCCTTTCCAGCCACGTCACCAGCGACTGTTAGTCATCCCTCTCTCCAGCTTTCATTTTAAATAATTCACATTCCCCTGGGAGGAAGACAAATGTGTTCTTTTGAGCCCAACATCTGATGTATTTATTCTGCCGGCCAGCCGAACAACAAGTGGCCAGGAAGCACAGCAAAAACACACACCCAAACCAACAAAGAGTGACACACACAAATAGAAATGTCCAAACAAATCCCACACAGACATGCAAGCGGCTATGTGTTTGCCCGCTTGCAGGAGGGACCATTAAAATGTCCTATGGATATTGAAAACGCGAGCTGGAGAGAGGCCAAACACTCACTATTCATCCTCTCTCTGCCCGCCGTCGCCCAATAAGCACGAGGGAGAGGAGGATGGAAGAGAGAGAGAGAGAGAGGAGGAGGAAAAAAGGAGAACGTTATGGGTCTGGGAAAAGGGCTGAAAATGTGGAAGGAGGAAGGTGAGGGGAATGAAAAATGGGACGAGGAATGCGCACCAGCGCCCAAAAAAAAAGCTGTCAACGAATTTGCGAGGTTGCGCTGTTTGTTAGTCCCTCTGCATGAGAGTCGAATGCATAAAATATGAGCGCGGGGATGATTTCAGTCGCACAAACAACGGAGGAGAGAGACGACGGAGGGGTGAGAATAATGGAAAAAGTTGGCAGAAACTTGATCTGAAAAAAGAGTGAAAATATGGAGCGGGGCCGATCAGTGACTGATGGGACACACTCGCATATAACAACGTGTTCCCTTCCTCCTCCCTTCCTCCCTCTCCCTCACTCTCTCTCTCTCTCTCTGTCTCTGCATCCTCTCACAACTTTCGCTCACCCCCAAACTCGACTCATGAATTAAATACAGCCAACACGAATGCATCAAAGTTAGAAAAGGTTGGCTTCCAACTTAATCAGGTTGCTAACTCACCTGACATGACAGCCCCATTTCTCTCCGGCTCACCCATGACCGCCCAGCTGAATCAATCATTCAGTGAAGCCGAAAAAAAAAACGTCTCGAAAGGGGAAATCTGAAATTTAAGTGGGTGACACATCGAGGGGGGGGGCTTCAGTAAGACCAACGTTTGCCTGTGGCTTCGTTGCTCCTAAACAGGTTTGGGATACATTAAGTTTGATTAATGAGAGGAAAAACATTAAAAATGTTGCGTTCCATCATATCTGGCGTTGTGTGGGCGAAGGAAGTATCACCTCAATGCTAAAAACACAGATATTGGATTTTTTTTATTCATTTATGCATTTAATTCCTTGTTTTTTTTTATTTCATTTCTTTTTTTTTCTTGTTTCCTGTTTTATTTTTTTTTCTGCCAGATTTTTTACTGATTCTATTAAAAATGTGAACACAGAAAAACTAATTAATTTAGTTATATAATCATTATTTCTATTTGATTTTTTTAAATATTTTTTTTCTGTATTAGGAAAAACTTCTGCAAATCCATCTGTTGATTTAACCTTTCACCTAGTCTGAAAGACGTCACTTATGAGGCCTTGAAATAGTTTCTTTATTTTTCTTTTGGGAGTTTCAACGCTTGTTTCCATGTTTTTTCTTCCATATTTGGTCGTTTCCTCGGCTGGAGTCTCCCTCAGCGTTGCTCAACAAAGCACTTGTTGGCACATTGTGTTACTCACTGCGTTAAGCTGCGTTTTTTTGCCGTATCATAATCAAATCATATTGTAAACACATAATATAGAAGCCGCACAAAAGCAAAAAAATAGAAATTCAAACGTCCCGGTGGGGAAAATTGTGTTACGCAGCAGCAGCAGCAGAGAGAGGCGATCTACAGGAGAGGCAGCGCAATATAAATCAGGAGGGAACAATGAGAGAGGATTAACAGCGCGTTCGATAAGTGCGCCACCATTTTTCTCTGCAGACGACGTATTCACTTGAATTATTGTGCAAGAAGAAACACAGTTTTTCACTTAGTGTCGTGCACGTGCATGAAAACACCTTCCTACTCCGGTCTGACGTCTGATGAGTTCAATGGCCGGTTCCTACCCGCACAAAGAAACCTAAAAAATACACTTCTAGTGTACAAATTTGAAGCATTTCCAAAGTACTTTAAAAGCTCCT
Organism: Malacoctenus tetranemus; assembly: GCA_032274765.1. Taxonomy (NCBI): domain Eukaryota; kingdom Metazoa; phylum Chordata; class Actinopteri; order Blenniiformes; family Labrisomidae; genus Malacoctenus; species Malacoctenus tetranemus. Next base: position 821,054 of record JAUESF010000051.1, read on the forward strand.
CTCCCTGTAATAGTTTCCTCCCTTTGGGTCGTTCATGCTCGTGAGTTTTCCACCACAGTTTGTGGCCCGAAGGTGGCGAATGGGAATCCCGGGTGACCCGCTCTCCACACATGAAAGGCTGGCTGAGGACAAGCCGCGTCGTAGCTGCGAGATAAATTCTAAGTCCGATTATGTCAGACTGTGTAATGCTTCGTGTCCCGAAGTGACAGAGCGGTGTGGGGGTGGTGGTGGAGTGAGGGGTGGGGGGGTTGGGGGGGTGGGGGTGGATGCTGTTGCACAAGACAGCTTACAAGTGTTTCTGTGTGTTGGCGCACATGTTGTGAGAATTTTAATCAAACGGCGCCGCTTCTTTGTTGTTTCTGGGCCTCGGGGGCGGGGGGGAAACGAACGGTTTGGGGTTCTGCGAGAAAATGTGCGCAACACAGATACACACATGCATGCTGAAAGTGTACATCCTCCTCCTCCTCCTCCACATCCTCCTCCTCCTCCTCTTCTAAAAATAGGAGAAAAGAAATGACGCTGGAGGTGAGACGGCTCTGTTGAGCTATCGGCCTGCTGTGCCACAATCTCCTCCTTTCATCCCCATTCAACCTCCACTAATAACTTTTCCATCTGTTCAGAATTGATGTGGGATCAGCGTATAGATCCGTCTGCCCCCACTTAACCTCGGGGAAACATACTTGTTCTGTCAGAACGGAGGAAAGATGGCGAGCGCGGCAGCTCGGCGCTCGTTACAAACCAGGAAATTCTTCATACAGGAGCCATTTTTTTGACATTACCAGTTACGAGGAACATTCTGTTGCATTTTTGCACCAGGAGGCTTCTTCGATGAAGATTTCTGGAATTTTGAAGCAGCACATTTCAAGATTTTTTGTTTTGTTTTTTTGTGGCAAAAAGACAAAGGACAACATTTATTTTTAGCCTTTGAAGTCGCACCTTCCTGACACACCTCTGTCCTCATCAGGCCGTCGACAGACTCAGTGTTGCAGCGTCGTTCCAGCGACACTTCGCTTCACTCTTCACCCAAGGAAGTTTTCATGAAGTCCCTGAAAGCTCCTCAGTGGCGGGGAGAAGAAAGTGCATTTTTGGGGCCACTCGGTGTCTCAGTGAACAACTTCAAGACCAAAACTTAGAACATAGTTTGCGTGATACTTAGTTCTTTAAATGATCCCATTATTCTGGATGAGTAATAACCTTCACGGGCTATTAATCTGAAAGGACTAGATCCTCTTTACTCAGCCGCGGAGCGTTTGGAGCTAATTCACTGTGAGTTTATATTTATTAGAAATAACCCCCCCACCACCACCTCCACCCCCAGCCCCACCTGCACTACCCCCCACCTCCCTCTCATGCATCCAGGCAAACGTTTACATTGTGTGTTGGACGGCCTGCGATGCCATCGGTGTTTGTTGCCGCTCCGTGTGTGTGCGTGTGTGCCGGCTGTTGTCTCAGTGTTTGCCGCTCGGCTGAGGGGGGGGAGGGGGGGCTGCCGGGAGGACAGAGCGGCCGCCGCCCCTCCCACCTCCGCAGCGCGCCCGACACGCCAGCCTCTGCCAGCTCCCCCCACCCTCCCCTCCCAGCCTTCCTCATTTTGTTGTCATTTGTCATCACGCTCTCCCATCACCCTCGTCAGATAGATGGCATTTCCAGGGGACACCTGCGCCCCTCTGTGCCCCCTCCCTCCCCGCCTTCCTCATGGACACTCGTACAAAAGTGCACCCACACACACACACGAACGCACGCAATAATTTCCTGGACATGTGCACCCGTGTATCCACAAACACATGCACGCTCACAAGCACATGCGGAAACAAACAACACTACATATGCGCGCTCAGACACGGGCTTACTCCCACCCCCTCACAGGCTCATGTGTGTTATTTGTTCGTAACCCACTCCATCTGTTTCGAGCTTCTTGCCTAACCAAGGCTTGTTTGACACACACGCACGCACACACACACACACACGCACGCACACACACGCACACGCACACGCACAAACACGCACACACACACCCTCTTCATTGTTTTGATGCATAATCATGAACAGTTTCACAAACACCTGTAGTCGTCATGTTGACTAGACAACCCGTAATCCGTTTGGACGGACGGGCTCGTTAGTGCCCGGGCGCTCGCACGTCGCCAAGCAACAATCGTAGAAGCCGCAAATCTGGACGCAGTCTTGCTTATTATTCCAGAGGAGATGTGCGCGGTTTGGTCAGTGATTGTTACAAACTCTTCACACACGACAATGCGCGTCGCTCGATGGGTCCCCACTCTCTGCTGAACACACACACGCACTCGCACGCACACACACATACGCACACACATGAATGCTCACCGTGGGGAGCAATGTGAAGTGATTGGCATCCTGAGGCGAGTGTTATGGGTGACATTTCCACTGTGCTGTGGTATAGTGGTCCCCTGCGGAGGCTCTGGTCCACTGGCACACCGTGAGATTGGGGGCGTGAGTTGTGGGGGGGTGGGGGTGGGGGGGTGCATGGTGGGGCGGAGGGGGGAGGCATGGGGAACACAGTGGCTCAATCAAATCCATTTTCGAGCCAAAGTGAGTCTAAAAAATCATATTTTATTTGTCAATGTTTCTCTGGTTCGACAAATTGTGTCGCAAAGTTGCTTAATTATTAACTATGAAAGCCCGATATCAGGAATTGATGCATTACTTAATTTATTCAGCAGATTGTAGCAAATTATCTCCTTCACTTCCATCAGCACGACGCCCACGAAAATCACTGCGCCTCAGCCACTCACATCTACATTGCATCTTGTAAAGCAAATTTTCTACCTTCATTTTTCCAAATCTCTAATTGAGCCTTCAAAATAAAAGCATTGGGAAGTTTCTTGGGTCCCCCTCCGCAGCCCAGAAAGTTAGTTGAGTTTTCCGTGTCAGCTCATTGCTCTCGTCATGAAGGCAGCGAAGGCCAAAATCGATGTTTTTGGTTGAAATTTCCTGAAAATGTACCGATAATTAAAGCGGTTCCCTCTTGGGTAGCGGAGCAGAACTCGGCGCACAAAGGCAGACTGAGAGACGACAGCTTGAAAGACTGAAAGCTTTCGTGTCTCGGCTTGATGAGGTTTAATTTCCTGTGATGTCCTAACGCCACTGAGCAACAAAGAGGAGGACTGGCCACACGATCGGAATAGCAGATGAGGTCTTTTCACAAGTGTCTCTGAAGGATGTGAAGATAAAACAAAACTCCTCAGTTGCTTTTTTTTTTTTTTGCGGCCTGTTTCTTTGATTTTGCTTCAGGCTGAAGCCGGTATTGGAAAAAAAATACTCCTCCCAGAGTGGATCAACCCAGAAACGCTCCACTTCCTCATGTCTCCGTGCGAACGCTGATATGAAGCCGCCTAATTTGGGGCCAATCGCAGCGCGACAGTGTTCACGGTGGTCTCGTGTGGACAGAAACCTCTTCTGAAACCTGTACTGGGGGCCCTCTCCTGATAGTGGCACCATTAAACTGGTGTGACAATCGAGTGAAAAGAGACTATATTGATCTTCTGGGTCAATCCAGCCACATTTACAATCCTGGGTTGTGTGTTAGAACAGCACACGTCGCGGGTTCACCAATATTTGACTTTTCCTCCCCCTCTCTCCCACTCCCTCTCGCACTGTGCGTTTTTATGTGTTGTGTTGTTCACCGACCAGAACAATGTAAATCTACTGTTGAATTAGTTATTTTCTCTTCCTATCATCCATCACACTGGACACATAGAGAGTGCGCGGCAGTGGAGAGACTGTGGAGTGCAGTGAACCGCGGCCGTGTTTGCACAGATTGAAAAAGTCAGACACGGGGAAAACATTTCACACACGCGTGTCCGTGTTTCTCGCCAGGCGGGGCGTCGCGCACACTCAGGACGCGCACGCGCTCGTGCGAGAGGCCTCGATGGCTGGTTAAGTCACGCACAAGATGTTTGTGCACGCACAAGCTGTACGACGCCGTTTGGCCTCGTTACTCGTGTTTTTTCTTTTTTGTGTATTTTCAAGTTTGCTTAAATTGGCCGCGGTGCAGAGCGGCGGACTGTTTGTGTCCCTGAAGCGGTGCTTCTTATTATACACGGGAAACTCAAACATGGGACACGTGTACACAGGCACAGCTGGCTGAGCATGTTTTACCTTTTGTTTGTTGTTTATTGTGTATATATGTCACCGGCTCCACAGAGGAGTGGGAATACACACACACACACACACACACACATACACACCAAGCCAGCCGCCTCACTAAGTCAGTGGTTGGTGTGTCCTGTGGTTTTAACTGGCCCTGTCAGCGGTGATGGATGGTGTGTTTATGAAGCCCCTTTCCTGCGCTCCGGATCAAGGACTGCGAGCATCATCCAATCCGATGGGGAGTGGGACAGGTGGATCAAGGGATGACATGATGCAAGGATGGAGGAAACAAGGAGGGGATGGATGGCTGGTGCGGAGGAGGAGGAGGGGGAGGAGGAGGGGGAGGAGGCCGGGAGGGGAGGGGAGATGACAGGATGGAGGGATTTACTGATGAAAAGGGAGTCGGGAGGTGGGGATTGAGAGAAACAGTGGTGCCTGCTCGGAGGGAAGGTCAAAGTCAGCGGGGAGGCCCGAAGTCCAACCGAGCCAGGGGCGCGTCACGCAAACACACGCGCCCAATAAGTCTTTTTGGATCCAAAAATAGGGCCGTTTGTCGCGCCGCGCTCCGGCCCGCGCCGGTCCCCACTCCAGCGGTTCATCCTCTCACGGCGAAGACAGACATTAATCCAACCTAATATCAAGAGTCAGCTGGTTGGGATGATTTGCGGTGGATATTTATCGCTTCACCGATGAACTCGACTGCTTACGCCGTCCCACCGCGCGCTCGCACACGCAACTACACACATGCAAGCAGCCTTCGCCTCTCGCTGATTATATATATATATATATTTTTTTTTTATCCTTCCCGGCGTTGTCTCATCTAGCCGGCGTCATCCATCCCGCGTCGTTATTCTCATTTGGCAGAAGGATAAATCTCGTCCCCCGTTTATGAGGCGGCTCTTGTAAGCGAGATGGAGGCAGATAGACGAGACAGTGCGCTATTAGACGCCGAGACAGATGGGCCGAGGAGGGACACACGGCAAAAAAACAAGCAGGCGAGCTGCTAAATGGGAACGTGAGGGAGCGGGCGACCGAGGCTGACAGACAGATTTGTCAACTGATGGAGAGAAAAATTAAAGTTGGAACGAAGCAGGCTGGACGTTGAGTCCATCTGGGCTGCAGCAGCTCGGCGGGCTGAAATAACATTGATTAGATTGATGCTCGCGTGTGCAGTCGGGTTCCTTGAGTGTTTAATCTGTGTTTGAACGGATGCGGTGAAGGGCAGTAACAATGCAGAGTGATTAAACTTAACCTCGGGGCTATATGGTTCCATGGTCACTATTTTCAATTAGCTGGAAAACTGTAAAGCCCGTAAAAGTAGTGCTTTTAACAGCACTACTCCTCTGCTGATCAAACTATTGCAAAGAGAGCGCGATTGTCTTTTCACCAAACTTTCTCAGTCCATCTGATGAACCGTTTACATTCAATTCCAGCTGTAAGAAGTCAAAGTGTCGCTTCAAACTTTAATTAAAATCCTTCTTTTCTCCCTGTTTGAGTGTAAAACACAAGAACAAAGCACAGAACTCCGCTCAAACAAAATATCTGCTCAGTAGAAAATGGAAAACTCCATTTAAGGTTGTCGAATTTAGGATTCTAGGAAGCTTAAGCGCTGAAGATGAAAGCTTTCACTTTTTATTAGAGATGTCCGATATTATCGGCTGAAATTGGAATAAAATGAGAAATTGTAAAATATCAGCGTCGGTTTTTGGATCGATAACTTTACAAATGAAATATCGCAAGATTTCGTGACAGAACAATGAAATCTAGTGACATCTTGTTCAATTAGCAGCTGCCCAGCATGGCCGAATGTCAAAATATGAGAGATGTTTTTAGATATTTTTGTCATATTTTGCCTAGATTTAGTCAATTCCAAGACAGGAGATATGTCTTGTTAGAATGATACAATTTGTCATATGTTTTCTGGGGGGTAGGGGGCGATATCGTCATCGGTTAATACCGGTGTCGGTAACCAAGAGTTGAATGATATCGGATATAAGTAACAATGCCACAATCGAACTTCCCTACTTCTTATGTATGTTGCTTGAGTCATCTCGCCCATTGCGTGACGAATGCACCTCAGAGAGAGGACGTGCCAGGAATGAGTTCATACACCAAACAGCTTGATCCACCAACTGTTGAGCTGAAACTGCTGCTCTCGTGCGTCGCCTCTGACTGCCGGTTTCCGCGTGTGTAAGCCGCAGACTTCTGTAGCTCCGCGCCGCCTCAGTCCCACGTTTGCCGGCCACGACAAAAGCCGGCGTCCCCCCACCTGCTTGGCTTCGTCTTACAGTTTGCTTCAAAAGACTCCCGCTCCGTGTGCAGTCGCAGCGGCGGTCCCGCAAACGGCTGTTCGTGGCAATAAATGAACAGAAGGACTCCCGCTTTCTCCTCCTCCAGCAAGGAATTGACCCGGGAGAAGAAAATCACAGCGGGCTCAAATACACTGAATAATTTAGGAAGCATTACCTCGATTGTCAGAAATGTTACTTTAGTGCTATAAAAGCTCCTTTAGAAAGCGTCTCAGCTGCGCTTGCTGGGCCGATCGTACCTTTATAGCCGATCCACCATGTCCCCCGAGGTCATTTTCAGAATTAAAGACATATTTCAGTGGAATTAAAGCAATTTATTCACCATATAAAACTCTTTTCAAGCACGTCTCATGTTTAATTGTCTTATCAGAGACAAGTGCCCTCCTCGCTCCCCGTACCAGCAGCAGATCTGAGGGAAGATTGTCTGCAGGAATCGGCAGCGGTGCAGCAGATGCCTTTTTTGTCGGTCTGCCAAGCCGGCCGGCTGTCACCGAGGTGATGTCCTCTGTTAGGATAGGACAAATTGACCCGGCCCCCGGGGCTGCCTGGGGGGGACACCGCTGATTGTTTCTATACCGTCTTCAGTAGCTGTCATCTGCAGGAGAAGCGCAGCCGGCACATCTTACTCAGCCGACGGAGGGAAACTCACTGGAGGGTCGGTTCAGCGAGAGGCTAGAGAGGAGGACTCCAGGTTTGAGGTTGGAGGAAGGAGTCAGTTATAATGGATGATTTCTTTTCATTAGCTTTAACTTCACCACTGAGGACAAAGAAAGTCTGTGAGACGTCCTCTGGCTTGTGCCGGGCTGAGTCTGCATGTTCTCCCTGTGCAACGTGCATCGCTTTTTGTTGGGTTTTTTCCAGATACTGCGGTTTTCCTCCTCCGAGTAGAAACTTGCACATGAGGTTCGTCGGTGACTCTGAATCTTACATGGTTGTAAATGGTCATGTGATCAACTGGTGACAAGAGCATCTCGAAGAATTTGAAGACGTTGGTATATTTAGCAGGAAAACGTAGCAGCATTTGCATCCATAATCATGGTTAAAATCACAAACATCTTTGAGTATTTAGCACATTATGCTCCTCAAAGTGCGGATATTTTTAAATTCCTGCTTGTACGCGTGTTTCTGTGCGCGTCCTGTGGGAGCCATGTTGGTAGCAGGCCTGCTTTGGCGTCCCCTCCATCTGTGTGCTTTGTGCGATGGTTCCCAGGAGGCCTTTACACACTCTCTGATGGCACATCAGAAGCCTCCACCTATAAACACCAGCATCAATAACTTATACCTCTCTCTCTCTCTCTCTCTCTCTCTCTCTCTCTCTTTCTGTCTCTCTCTCTCGCTCTCTCTCCCTCTCTCTCTCTCTCTCTCGCTCCCTCCATCTCTCCATCTCCTCCACTAGCTGACTGTTGTTTATATGGCTGTAAAATTCAATTAGGCTGCAGGGGAGTGGGCCGGCCTGCATTACAGCCTGCCAGGGTGACATTTCATTTGCAATGAATCATGGGCCAGAGGAGGACCTGGCCGGCTAGCAGAACAACACTCCCCCACTCCCTCCTGCCCCCCCCCCCTATCTGTCCCCTTCTTCCCTCCTCGCGCCGTCCCTCTTTGCATACTTTACACCCTCTCCCTGCTCCACGCTGCATAAACCTCTTTTCTCCTTTACGCCCTCTCTCGAGTCGACACGCCGAGGAAAAAAAAACAACTCATTTGTTTTTCTGTCGGCTGTCCGCAACAGCACGATTCTGTGTTCACCTCCGCAGATATTCCCTCAATCTCAGACGTTCGCCCACTTTATTTTTTAAACCTCCGCCTCTTCACTCGGGCAGGGCGTCTCTCCAAAGTTTATTCTGACGCTTCGTTCAAACGAGCAGATGTTTCGGGGCTCCGACTGAGCCAGATTTTGACGACCGAGCGCAGAGTGGACGCCGTTTGCTGAAACGATGGCGCCACAGCTCTACCTGACTGATTGTCTCTCTACATGCTACGTATCTTCTTTGCTTTTTGCCATGTGGGGTTATGGCGCCGCGGGCCTGTCGTGCATATTGCCGCATTTTTGAGTGGTTTCACGTGGACAAACACATTTTCTGAGGCGACGCTGCGTTCACAAACACTCTGCTCCTTAATCCTCCGCATTTACCTTTCATTCCCCCGACATATATTCCTCTCATCTCCTCTTCCCAGCGCATTAGTCGCAGCGGACATTTTCCTGTTTTCTCCCTACCTGTTATATTCTGATTGAGGTCAGGATCTCAGCGTTTGAGGAGAGCTTCAGTTACAACAATCTAAACAGATGAGGCGGGCAGGTAGGCAGGGAGGTGGGGAAAGGAGGGGGGGGGGGGAACTCATCAACATGCCTCACTTTGCCCCCCAGGAAAAAGCAGTGTCAGCCTGTTGCCCCCTTTCAGAAAGCGGCTCGGACAAGCACGTCTTTGCTGCGGGACACGAAACACAATTGGATGTACGATCCTGCAGGAGTGCGGGCGCGGCGAGCCGGCGAGTGATGGATTTGGGGAGTTTCTCCTCGGTGCGGCGCGAGTGTGCTGACTGCATTGTTTTGTTTTTTTTTGCACCCATCTAAAATTCCCCTTAAGAACCGCGGAGAGAAGCGTGAGATGAGAAATTGCCTCTTGTGCTCATTAAGGCGATGTAAACAGAGCAGAATGAATGAAGTGGCATTGAGGAAGCCATGCAGTAGCGCTCTAAATTAATGCATAAACGGACTCTCTGAGTACACAGCGAAGGGATTCTACACAAATTGAGGATAAACTGTGAATAATCTAAAGCAACTGAGGAGGTATTAGTATCGCCCTTGGAAGTGTGGGTATAAAAACATACCAGTACGCCGCTCTCGACACGGGCGGGCTTGCGACTCATTTTGTGTTGCAGCCTGTAATTCAGTGAAACCTGATGTACGCTATTAATAATGCATGTTAAGAGCTCTGATTTTAGCTCCGGTTTGTTCTTTTGTTCCCTTTCCTGAGTACAAAGTTTGGTTGTATTTGTTTCATTTGTTTGTGCGACTTTTAGGTTTGTCGGGGTTTTTTTGGGCGGGCTTTTTTTTTTTTTTTTTTCAATTTCGTATCGAGTTTATATCTCTTTGTTTGAACATGTTTTGGCTGTTTTCTTCCACAAACAAGAACTTTAAAGAGAAGCAGAAACAAAAACACGACATGAATGATGATGAAGGACCCGAGAGTCCGGCTGTATTTGTAGAGCACTTACAGCAAAGTTCAGTATGACAGAGGAAAAGTACCGCTCGCATCCACACAATCA
>JAUESF010000051.1:909061-919083 GCA_032274765.1 Malacoctenus tetranemus
TTTTTTGGTCCAGTCCATACCCTGCCATGTCTGGATGACACTGCTCTCTGCACTGAATTGCTGCTGTCTTGGTTTCAGCCGCTCGGCAGCAGACATCTGAGCCGCCTCTTGGCAGCAGTTTGAAGTTGGCCTAAAACTTTTTTCCTCACTTCTCTATTTCGCCCTCGCTCCCACCTCAGAAACACGAAGGCCAGCTGAGTGTAATGCAGCTGATGGATATGCTGACCGGCGTGGCGTCGGGGATGAAGTACCTCACCGAAATGGGTTTTGTCCACAAACGGTTGGCCGCACACAAGGTGAGGGGGAGCAGGTGGGAGGAGGTGATAGGGAGGGAGGGAGGGGGGAGAGAGGGGTGTAGTGTGATGTATGTCTCAGGCTGCGCTGAGTTTCTGCAGTTTGATCGTGCAATACAATCTGTCCGTGTCTGGGAACGTCTTTGACAGTCATTCACCTGTAGGTTTTTTATAGAGGGGACACATGAAGCTGAAAATGAAACGACGCGTCCGTCCCTGCCTGGTCACGTCCTGCTTCCACGATGTGGCTTCATTTTATCCTTATTTCCTCAAAGGAACCAGCCGGCCGAGCAGAATGTTGGGGGTGGGGGGGGGGGTGAAGAGCATCTTGTTCTTGTAAACAATCAGTTGTCCCTGGTGTGATAAGAGCTCGGCCCAACCGGGGGCGTCACGCTCTCGTACTGGGATCGTTTCCCCCTGCAGACGGGAGCCATGCTAATCACTCTGTTTTTCCCACTCCCAGGTGCTTGTTAACTCCAACCTGGGCTGCAAGGTGTCGGGCTTCAGACCTCTGCAGGAGGACAAAATAGAGGCCATCTACACCACTCTGGTAAGAAAACACAGCCATCACGTGTGCTGCATCCAGAGGAGAGATTTCAGCCCCTGCTTTTCTAGTTGAATCTGATTCGTTCCTCGAGATGTTTTTTGTCCATTTCACATTTCAAATGTTCATCTTATTTTTAAAACAGGTACAAGCGACCACTCGTACCACCCTCTCAAGTCAATCAGGACAAAGACTTCAAAAATGAAACAAGCTTTTATTTTCTTTAATAAATGTTTTAAACGGTCTTGACACTGCTCAGAAACACCAAATGATAGATTATTTCCAGGATTTTGCCCTCTAATTTCCAGTGAGATTTCCAGACATCAGTTGTTTTTTTTCAAGGAAAAACAAACCCCAAAGTTACGGGATTTTTGAAAAAGCCAAATGTTTTGTGACTTTTTTTTTTTGTTTTATTAATTAGCAACAACATTGAAACACTGTGAAAAGCAGATTGATCAAAGTCGTCAGCTGTCAAAGACAGAAAATGTCCAATTACTCGAATAACTCAAGTAAAACCAAACTGGTGTCTGGGAGTTAGGACCCAGATGATGTTAGAGTTCACAGATTTTAAATGCGATTTGATGGAGTAGTTACCTTATCTGATGTCGGTCAGCAGAGAGCGATCCAGCACTCGTTTCTTTCTGCTGGTGTTTTTTAAATTCCACTGGAGGTGAACTCGCCCCGTGACGATTCTTTTGATCTGCAGAAAATGCGCTCAACGTTTTTTCAAAGAGAATATTAAAGCTGGTGCTGCGGTGAACTTTCGGCGCCCTCCTCGCTCTTTGTCTTACCCGGCGCCGGCGTCTCTCCCGCAGCACGGTGGGAAGAGCGTGGTGCTGTGGACCGCCCCGGAGGCCATCCAGTACCACCGCTTCTCCTCGGCCTCGGACGTGTGGAGCTTCGGCATCGTCATGTGGGAGGTGATGTCCTACGGAGAGAGACCCTACTGGGACATGGGCAACCAGGATGTGAGTGCAGGAGAGGAGATAGCACGCTCCTCTGCTTTTTATCCCTCCAGCCGTTTCCTTGTCTCGCATATATTCCTCTCTCCCTTCTTTATATTAATGTCTATACATAACCACCCTCCCTTCTCCTTTCCCCTCTTTGCGACTCCTCTTACCAACGAGGCCTCTATCCATGCCCAGCATGGATGTTATTAAAAGAAAGCCAAGAAGCCCCAGTAGCTCTGAGAGCTTTCGCAGGCCCTAAGTCGCTCTCTTTAAGTCGGCATCAGCTCCATGACCAATCCTGTTTTCTCTTAAGGACACGTTGACCCCCTTCCACCGGCCACCGCCAGTCTCAGAGCGCCATCCGGCTCTTGGAAGTGTTTTGAAAATGCTTCTGGGTGAAAGATGCGCTTCCTTGAAAATGCAAAGCACTCGCTGTTTGAGGGGAAGAGATGGTCCGGGCGATAGGACCCCGCCGCTTGTCACAGGCAACCTGTTATTTCCAAGTCAATGTGGGTGGGCGCTGTGTTTCGCCGTTGCGACTCCCACCTCTTTGTCCTTCAATAAAGGGTTGTTTTTTTTTTTCCACTTTTTGAAGAAAGTCATGCTGCTACAGCGCCGTCCAAAGCATGACGCAAGCCTGCTTAAGAGGCAACAGCAGATTTTCCTTTTTACCGACCCTGACAACGCACAAGGCTGTTTGCTCACGTCATCATGCTAATGTCTGGAGGCGGAGCCTGTCAGCAGGTGAGGAAGGGAAATGTTTGGTGCCCGAGGTCGGAAGACGGCCAGATAGCAGGCGAAAAACACAGCTTCACTTGGACATAATGTTCTCTGTAGGTAATAATTTGTATATTTCAACTTGTGCCAAATTGCTGAGAATGCTGAGTGCTCTCTGAGGGGCCACGTGTGATTTTGCCCAGGGCCCCCTCGAGAAGTGCCTTTGCCTGGACCTGCAGTAAGTGTGATGCTAAAAAAGCGAGTGAATATTAGCATTCTCCTCGTTTGAATGTCCATAATTAAAATGCATGAGTTATTCAGCAGCCACGGCGATAGTTTGCATTATCCAGCTCGCTCTCTCTCTTTTTTTTTTTTTAATCGCCCTTTTTTCTCAGGCGGGGAGAAAGTTTCCTCTTAGCCTGGTTCATATTATCAAACTTTCAAATTGAGAGGGCAGAGGCCAAGCTTGTCCAGCGCCGGGGATATTAATCCACTTTAAATTGATACATTATATCATAACGAAATTGTTGGTGGGCCTGTCCACCTGTGATCCGCCGTGCCCTTTACCTACCGCTCTGATTAAATGGAAAATGTCAAAAGCTGAAAAGCATTTTATGAATGCTCTTTTGTGAGATAGGAGCTTAAGGGGCTGAGAGGATGTCGGAGGGGGGCAGCGGGGTCCGCTAACAGAGGAGGCGAGTGTTTTAAAGGAGTAATGCTGCTGATGGATGTCATTTTTGTGATTATGCTCTGACTTTATTGCGCCCCCTTTCAGGAGATTGTATTTCTTGAGAGTGCTTCGCGGGGAGGATATATCGCGTGTCCCCGGAAATACGGCGAGGGAAGTCTCTTGTGAGGTGTTACGCTGAATGGCTTTTGAATGGGGACAACATTAGTTTGATGGAGCAGTAAAGAACACTGAGGAGGTCTGCGGGGATCCTCTGGAAGACGGCGAGGTTTCACATGGCCACGCGGAAAACTGCTGAGCAGAGATGAATCCCTTTCTGAGACTGTATCAGACGGTCTATCCGGAGTGGGTCACGTATTATGGGAGCGTTTAAGAAAGCAGTGAATTTCACGGTCTATATCTTTAATCCATGCTATTTCTTCTCTTATTCCGGGGACTTCAATATCTTGTTATGGGAAGTTAATAATGTCATAATGCAGTTTTGCGACTGGTGAGCACTGAGCTGCTGCGATACCCTGTCAAATATCCTGCGAGGTCGGATCAAGACATATTGAATATCTTGCTAAGTGACCTTTTCCTCTTGGATTCCGAGCTGTGCAGTATTTTCCACGGACACGTTTTCTCTCATAATGACTGAAAATTGACAAACATTCAAAGTTGTTTTTGTTGAGATTTAAATGAGTCATCTGTCGTCGGCTCGCATTGGGCCAGCGAGATCTTCTCTCTCTGTGAAATTCGGTTCGTCTCGGAAGTGTTGCTGCCTCGTAGTTTCACCTGAAAGAGACTCCAGCTGCCGTCACCATAATGTAATTAGTGACAGTGGAAAAAGAAAGCGGCAGCACTTTTTCTTTCCCTTTTTATTTACTTTATTCTTGGCAACTGAGCAGGAGTTTTTAAGTAGGGCAAACTTTTGTACATCCTCAGTCACAGCAGCCTTCCTTCCCCAACGTCCAGTTGTTTTCTTTAAGGGCACTTTCACACAGAAGCTGTTTGGTGCACATTAAATGGAGCACAGCTGGTTTCCTCAGAAAGTTTGTTTTATTTGGGAAAGTGTTGCTTGCAACTAAACCCTGGTGCACTTTTTTTACAGTGTGAAAGGTAAATGAACTATCAAGTGAACCAAAGAAAGGAGGTGATGCTGTTTTAACCATTTACCAGCACGTTGCTGTATCTTGAGCCTTGATCTTCCTCATGCTTTGTTTTTCTTGGTCAGTGCTGCATTACCGACAATATCGGCCCCACAAGAGCAGATGGTGTAACTGCGTGATAAGGTTCAATGTCCAGTCGAAAGGCGTGAAATTTCACTGCCGTTTCCTGGACTATTCCTGTGTAAAAGGCTTCTAACAATTTAAACTAAGTACTGAAAAATCACGACCTGATGTTTTGGGCTTCCTGTTCCTGTGTAGGTGATAAAGGCCATCGAGGATGGCTTCAGGCTGCCAGCCCCTGTAAACTGCCCCCCACATCTCCATCAGCTGATGCTGGACTGTTGGCAGAAGGAGAGGACAGAGAGGCCCAGCTTCAGCCAGATCCACTCAGCCCTCAGCAAGAGCATTCGCTCGCCCGATGGCATCGGCTCTTCCACACTGGCACGCAGGTAAACGCGGGAGCGCAACACACCACAGGCTTGGCAGAATGGATTTCTGTGCCCGTTAATTGCTACAAATGTCCAATCTCTGACCAATCGCCCCCTTTTTCTGCTGCTCCAGAACCCTGAGTTCATCCATTACACTGGCGGACCGGCCTCTGCCCTCCTTCCCGGCCTTTAACTCTGTGGGAGAGTGGCTGGACGCGGTAGACATGGGCAGATACAAGGACAACTTCACTGCTGCAGGATACTGCTACTTGGAGTCTGTGGCACGAATGACTGTACAGTGAGTGACCAGTGTCTGTGACATTCTCATCTGCTTTGAAAAAGAGGGTGGCTTTCTGGAAGTGCACCAAATGTGAATAAAATTGACTGCATGAATAATCTACAGTAATATTTGCAGTTGTTTTTGATGCTTCTGAATCACTGCAATCGCGAAAACAAGCGAAATAAATAGAGATCTCCTGTTTGTCTGTGCATCAAGTCTTTTAGTCACTTTCAAACCGATTGGTTTCCACGTCGTTTCCACTGATCTCTGTCAATCTCCTCTCAATCTGTCCACAGAGACGTCCTGAGCCTCGGCATCACCTCCCTGGAGCACCAGAAGCTGATCCTGGCTGCCATCCAGACTCTCAGAGCCCAGGTCATCCAAATGCACGGCCGTGGTGTGCAGGTCTGACCTTCTGACCCACGCAGTCCCGCACCCCCGCAGCCGCTGCTGCTGCTGCGGCTGCTGCTGCACACGTGTGGGTGTGCAGATGAACGACGAGGTGGAGAGGAGGAGAAAAAAACAAGAGTGCGAGATCTCGTTCAGACTGAAAGGCAGATGAGTAGATCTTTCAGCTATAACCGCACTCCTCCACTCACTCCTCCTTCACACACTTCCTCACGCCTTCAGTGATTCCTTCCTCCCTTGTTTTTTTTTCGGCGTGCAACCCCCCTGAGGCGAGTAGCGTCGGTGGTGTTGCCTGAGGGCACAGCGGTGGAGTGATGTCGTGTGACTATTTCTTGCTCCGCTGACCTCTATCTGCACTTTGACCTTCAACAACTGTGTCAGCTCCATTTTTTTCCGCTTCGTGGACGAATGCTCCACAGTAGTCTGGACAAGGACGTGTGCTGCCAGAGAGCTGCGGCACAGTGCAAACACCACCACCACCTACGCCGCTGCCTCCACCAGACATGGACCAGGACTCCAAAACATTTCTGGTGGAGTTTCCCTTTACCACGGTACTGACACACGTAGACGCAACCGAACATCCAGGACAGGAACTTGTCTGACCGAGCCTTGGATCGTATAACTCCTTAGAACTGATCTGAGTTAATCTGAGGATACAGGATCATATCATTGTCTGTCCTATCAGCTGGTGAGAGGAACCTTTTTCTATCGTGGCTGGAATGTAATGGTTTCAACGCGGCGCCGGGGAGACTGTGGCGTTCAGGTTAGAGGAGCTCCGACAGGCTCAGTGAAAGGGGCCTGCATACAGCGTCGTGCTACATACAGAATATAAAGTGCGCCCATGGCATGAACGGAGCCAGTGTGATGATCTACTGATGTTCTTTTAGGAACGTCAGCCTGCGCTTCCTCCCTGCAGGATACAATTGTAAAGGGGTTGTTTTGGAGGTTTTTTTTTTGATTGTTCATGAATTTGTGGTTTGTTGGCTGTCTGCTTGGCTCCTCCTGATCATCTTTTCTTTCTTATCTCCCTCTTCTCATCTGTGTTTTCTTTTTTTTTGTTGTTTTTCTTTCTGTGCATTATCGACATCAGTTTCTCCCTCAGCTTGCTGCGAGTCGTCTCGGTAACACAATCCTCCGCTCCAAAGGTTCGCTCTGACTTTGCAAAAGAGCTTCAGGCCAACTCTGCAAGATGGTCTGATTTAGGTATTTATCCATATTTATTTATGTTTGCAGACGAAAGGGTTTATTTAAAGTTTTGTAGGGGAAAAAAATGCAAAGACAAAACAGTCTTATTCTGTTGATTTTTTTTAAGTTTCTACCTGAGCAAATGAGTTGTTTTGTACGACAGTTAGAGGAAGGCTGGAGGATATTTACTGTCAGCACACAGTATCTGTGTATTACTTCACTTTGCTCCAGTTATTTTAGGTTGTTTATCACTGGATTTGCTGTATATGTTACAGCATGCGTGTTGCAGTGTGGATACGGTATTGCAGAATGTCATGTTAGTTTTATGTTGCTGGTAATCTCATGCTCGGCCATGTAACGTACGTGGTTGCGCTTTTCTTTCTCCTATTTTCAATGCGGGAAGTTTAAAGAAAGCAGTTGTTTGTTTTTTTTTATCGGGGGCATTATTTGATCGTCGCGGTTTCACAACAGGAGGTTTTGAGCCTCACTTAATTCTCTGTGATCATTTTTGTCCAATAAAATGAACTCCTGCGTCCTTACAGGTGTTACAATGCACGCGAGCATATCTGAAAAAAAAACACTGACGGTTCCTTTCACACACACGCACACACACACACACACAGACACTCTCACACACCCCGCAGAAACAAAACTGGACCTCGTCACCACGATGAATGAAACTCGAGCCGTTTCCCCTCCTCCCTCTTTATCCGTCCTGTGGTCATTATGATATATGTTTAATATTGTAAATATGTATTTGAAAATGCTAAATCTATTTTTATAATTTGTTTGAAGAACAATGTGTTGAATATACTATCTGCTCACTGTGTAAGGGTTTCATTTGTTTGAATTTTAGGGCCATAGCTAAGAAAAATCTGGTGTTTGGAATATGAAACAGGAAAAAAAAAACTTTTTTTGTTAGTTTTTGATGATTTTTACCCGTTAGATGAAAATCTGATGGCTGTTGC
Source organism: Malacoctenus tetranemus (assembly GCA_032274765.1). Taxonomy (NCBI): domain Eukaryota; kingdom Metazoa; phylum Chordata; class Actinopteri; order Blenniiformes; family Labrisomidae; genus Malacoctenus; species Malacoctenus tetranemus. Next base: position 916,671 of record JAUESF010000051.1, read on the forward strand.
AATATTGAAATGTGTTATTAAAAAATCTCCAATACAAATTTTTTTTCTCTCTGTGTCATTTGTTTCAGAATTGAAGCTTAAGAAATGTTTTCAACCTAAAAATATTACAGCCCATTTGTCCATCTGTGTGATAAAACACAAGTATCATTGTTTTTAGTGTTATGATGTGAAAATCGTTGCTGCTATGAGATAATAGCGTATTTTATCAAGCCTGTTTTCCTCTTTACATGAATCCATGAGTGTTTTTATACAACGAATCAATATTTTTGTCCAATGCGACTCGACTTGTGACCCTAAATTGGATGAAATGAAAATAGCAGGATGAAAACACACCAACCCAGGCCAGCCTGAAGTGGTTTTCACAATAAATGCTTGCAAATGTTTTGTGTTTCCAACGTAAACTACACAGTGTTATGGACCAGCTTCACACTGATCTTTAGATTTTAGTATCCTGCTGGATCCAACAAAGCAGCGGAAGCACCGAGCTGCTAAACTGCAAAGGCGGATGGAGCGTAAATGATAAACTGCCAATTATCCATCTACGCCGTTCCGTTGCTGCTGGTGCTCGGCAGCGATGCCGGGGCTTTTAGAGCTCGCTGATTCCTCTAACCTCAAGGCTAGCCGGGCCTCCTGTACTTATCCGTTAAGAGGTTAATGCTCTGTATCCACTTACAATAAAACTCAACTTTTTGGTTACCTCACCGAGCTCACTTCCACAGTTCGTAGGTTTTCTCTTACTGACTGTCACCCACCAACATGCGAGCTTATTAAGTCTCTCTCTTCCTCTCTCTCTCTCTTTCTCTCTCTCTCTCCCTCTCTCTCTCTCCCTCTCTCTCTCTCTCTCTGGGACTCAGGTTATATTACTTACTGCTTTATCACGTAACGCCCACCCTTTTTCGACCAGCACTGGGAAATGATTGTAAATGCAAATTAACTTTGCGTGGGACTGCTGTAGGCGGTTGTGTGGGTGTGTAGCAGAGAGTGTGCCGGTATGAGCCGCTGCACCTGCTCACCGGGGTCAGCGTGTGTGCATATGTTCATATTACCTGCGAGCGTGAGCCGGTGCTGCAGTCCGTGGGCATGCATTTGAAAATGAGATCTCTTTTTTTTATTTATCTCATAAAGCTGGCAGAGCCAATCCATACCTTTTATATTACAGTCTTATTGGAGCAGAGGATTGAAGTTTGACACTTAATGAGTTTCATCTGCTGACTGAAGCTCTCCAAACCTCCTACGCGGCCAAACATCACCTCCTTCACAGGACTCGCAGCAGGCCAGCGATCAGCCGCGGTTCAACTCCTGCCACAGTAGCAAAGGACTCCGCTGGCAGATATTATCGGAGGCTTATCACAGATTTGAAGCTTGCTTTAACGACACAAACTGTTTGTGAGGCTAAAAACACAGAAGGATGATCTGTTATTGCCATAAAATCATCGCAGACTTCACACAATTCTTACTTTTCCACCCACAGCATTAGTGATCTTTAACCACTCTGCCTTCACACACAGGTGTGTGATGTGGAATAGGATCCCAATTTTATACAGTAGCTGCAAAAAGTTTTTCCAGACAAAATAGGAACATGTAAACAGTATTTAGAGACTTGGATTCACAAAACCTCTGCAGCTTTTGTGTTGACAGTTCAAACTTTGTAGCGTTTTTAGTGTACCTGTTCCTTATTGTGTTTTATACATTGTTTTTAACAGTGTACAGCCCTGAAAAAAGACTGTACGCCGGTTGATAAATACAATTTCTACTTCTGAGCGCACGTTTTTGGAGACAAAAAAAGAAACCTTATGAAATGTGTCCCCATAAAAGAAAAAAAGCCTCCAGCTCTAATCTCCATAATATACATTGAGAAATCCAAATAGCCCTGAGACTTGACTCCTGCTTCTCTGGGTCATGAACCATCCCAGCAGCTGCACTCCTGCTAAATGAAGCGAATAGCGGGCATAATCAAGTGCTATCTGCCTTCTATTCCCTCACAGTACAATAGAATAAATGCTATTAGCTTAAACTCGATGTCTTAGTATGCAAACAACACGTTGCATAGAGACTCTCCTCGGTGGCAGAGGCTGGGTTGGGGTTTTGTTGTGCGTGCGTGTGTGTAAGACGGTGTTTTATCAGGCTTCTCACGGCACGAGAGTAAATCTCCAATCAGATTTGGCTGTTTACTCACTGTAAATGAGACTGGGACAGAGATTCTTCCAAGAGACTCATGCAAATCGGGTTTCAAAATGCAGAATATAGATTGTGTTACCTGAAAGCCGTCACAACATCACCCAGGGCGTGCATGGGATCTTTAGATGAATTACTGTTGGATAGAAATTCACCCTATTGGAGGATACGAGGCGTCTCTTATGCCGGTGTTTGTTTGTTTTACACTTGACAAAGGGGAGTGCTCTTTTTCAATAAG
>JAUESF010000051.1:921942-938318 GCA_032274765.1 Malacoctenus tetranemus
AAAAAGTTGACAGCTCCTTACAAATTCTGACCTTGAACCTAACAGCCATGTGTGTCTATATCTGCATGAAGGAAGTTGCAGTAGCAGTGCGCCTTTAAAGCCCACCTAATGACATAAGGAGGTTAACTTGAGTTCAAGCTCCAGTGCAAGTTCTGAACTTGACACCAAAAGGGCCTCCAAGGAAAAAAAAGGACTTAGCTGCACGCACACTCGGATAAAACAACTGTGGGATCGACAGCAAAGAACTACTAACACAAACCTGCAGTCTTGGGATGACTTAAGCCAGTGCTTTCCAATCTGGGGTCCAGGACCCCCTTGGAGGGACACAAGAGGTCACAGGAGGATCCCCATTCTCAGGAAACCAGAAGATGGTTTTTTTTTGTCCAGAATCTAGAGCAGAAATGGGAAATCTGCTCATTTTGCTCAAATTAAAACCATGCCTTTGTGCTTATTTATTGGATAATTAAACTCAGTGAGCAGAATATGGTTGAAAACATCCATCACTTATGGACGCCAGCATAGTGAATGATGAATGTTTACAGCCCATATCAACAGAAAGCAGCTCATCATCTCATTAGGGAAGAAGCTTGTGAGCAATCTTTGAGGCTGTGATTATTTGATTTATTGACGGAATCAAAATTGATGCCTATTTTCTGTTGATTTTTCTTTTGACTAATTATTCTCAAGTTCTACGTCTTTCACAGAGCGACATTCATCACACACTCTCTGATAAAATATTCAGTTAAATGCCTCAATCAAACAAACAACATAATTAGACACATTACTGGTTGTTTCGCTCTCCGGTTTGGTCACATTTTAAGTAAAATTAGAACAATGCAAATAGTAATTATCGCAGAGTGAAGGCAATAAAATTCATGAGCAATGTGCTGCTGTGTGAGGCAACATCATGACTGTGGCATTTATTTTGAAGGTGGGAGGAGAGAGAGAGAGAGAAAAGAACAAAAACAGAGTTTCAGACTAGTAATCTGTCTAATCCACAAAGCCGTGAAAACGAGAAAAAGGGGGAGTAAAGCAGGGGAGAGACGGGAGGACGGGGAGTCAGAAAGAAGGCTAATTTCAAACTAATTTAGCTAAGGTGATTAAGTGAGACCGGCTTGATGAGAAAACAAGCTGTTAGAAGAACTCTGACCTTGTTATGGCACATTTACCTCGCTGACTTTGGATCTGGACATGTATATAATGATGCTACACAGAATAGAGGCAAAAAACCTGAATTTCTTTCAAAAATGTAACCCCTCAGCATGGAAAAGTACAAATGACACTGTGTGTATTCCACATGACATCATAGTTTTTTGCAGTATTCATGTAAGGAATTGTCTTAACTGATGATAGCTTTAGTTATTAATGTTTGTTTTACACTTTTTTATCAAAACTCAATGCTTTCAAAAGACTTATAAATGTGTTTTGTTTACAATTTAGGGCACTAAAAAGGGACGTGAAGTGGACTAATTAGCTTCATTGATGGTTTTTAAAACATTTTTTGTGTCTTGCTTCATCTAAAATAAAAGTGCTGCAGGCACTAAACTCATAATAGCTTCATCTGAATCCGGTGTGTGATCGGTTGTTTAATGTTTCGGGGTTAATGTTTCCACTGAGAGCTCAAGCAAACTCGGAGAATTTAATGTGACATCTCACTTTAAATGATCAAGAGCAGCAAATTAGCCCACTTAACCTGATGAATCATAGCTGATTACCTAACAACTGTATGGCAACAAGTGCTTTAATTGACAGTAAGTCTGCAGGTTGCCTAATCTTCGGAGCCGTTGGGGATGAAAGTGGACCAGGCCAAGCCAGCAGGCAGATGGGCTGTTATGGAAGCAGATATGTGGGGCCCCAGACAGCCTGAGCCACCACTGAGCCCGTCTAGGACAGGACGGGGCCCTAATGGAGGCCGGCTTTGGCACGGAGCTGCGTGGCGTGCTGTACAGATGGGGCTCTAATTGGCTGGAGAGACCCAGGTAGTTTGCCAGTCCTGAAGACACAGAGAGAGAATAGAGAGAGAGACGAGATTAGCCATGTCAGATTACAGCCGAGCAGACAGTGTCATCGGACTACAGTGCAGCTCCAGACTCACCCACTGAGAGGCAGGAATGGAGGAGGAGAAGGAGGGAGGGAGGAAGGGAGGGGCTGAGCTGGTGATGTTATGTGAAGAAATACGGTAAACATGATGATCTCACTATCTCCTAAAACTATATTTGTTTTTTTAAAGAATGGGAGTGAAAAAGAGAAGGCTGACACAGCTTTTATATTTTGTAGGTGCATAATCTTAAAATACCGTAGCAAAACTATAATCATGCATCTCCATAATGGAAAAAAAAACCCACTCGCAAAAAAGGCTCTTCTCTGTAATCACCTTCATAAACACATGGGCACAAGTGAACAACATTATTCAGCCAAAGTCCTGCTCCTCAACAGATGGCCCGCAGTGCAGCCACTGAGGGAGATAATCTGTTATTGTTCTGAATATTTCGATTACGTTCCTGGTTGTCATTTCAAAATCATACACAAATCATCTCCTAACCTCGGCCTGATCCTGAGCTTAGCGCTGCGCCGAAGCTAATATCTTTGGTTTCGAGCCCCAAAGCCGTATTGTAATATTACTGAAAGTGCCATTCCATAAGCTTCTCATCTCAGAAATTGACATTGTACAGATTTGCGTTATTTGGAGGAGAGAAAGAAAGCGGCTTTGAAAAAAAGGTGTTTACAAATGCTGAGTTGCGTCGCTGCCTTCATGTGGGATTTAATACAGATGCTATTTTTTTCCTCTTATCTGAGTGCTGTTGCTTGAGATGAGATAAGATTATAAAAAAAGACCCTACTGATGCCCCAGAGGGTAAAACTAGATTTTACAGCAACAAAAGACAACTAGAAATAATAACACTCATAATAATGATGCAAAGACACATAATTAAAATGTTATAAATCAGAACTGCTCACACAGTTTCACATACTTTGCCAAAATTGGAAGATTTATTGTTTTTTTAACCTTTGAAAGACTGTTCATTTGTTTATTAAAGCAAAGTGTGAGTTAAAAATTTTTGACTCTCTAAAATCGTGGCTAATCTAGATTGAGTAACCCTTGTCTATCTTTTTTTTCTCTTTTACTGTATTTTCCAGAAACCTCCAATATAATTGACTAGTATCTGTCTTGCTCAGAAGAGCCAAATGCAGTTTTCAGGAACATTATTAGATTTAAATCATCAGTGTTGTTTCTCTCTGAAATAAGCGCTCATCATTTTTTCATTGACAAACAACAGCCCTTTAAAACGCCCCGCCCCCTCCTCATTTTTCGATATTAATTAAATCTATGTGCCGCTCAAAATTAATTAAGTGATAATCAATCGGACACGGTGGTGGTGGCTGCAGCCCGATGCCCAGTATCGATCTCTGCCTACTGTTGTTGTCCCGCGGTACGCATGACGCGCACGGGGACAATAAAAGACCAGTGAGATTAAGACAATTAGGGGGTTGATTGTTATCCAAAAGACAAGAAGAAGGAGATTAAATGAAGAGATTTAGGTCAAAGTGATGATGTCCAGGGGAAGGAAGGAGGAGGGGCAGGAGAAAAGGAGCAAAAAGGTGGGAGGCGGAAGAGGAAGGATTGGGGTCAGAGAAACTGATCGCTGTGGCATGGGAGGGCTGTCTCTAGAAGAGAGTGATGCAGGGAGGGAGGGGGGAGGGAAAGAGGGAGGGAGGGAGGGGGAGCCTCATCCCTGGAGAGCCTTCATTGGATTCACCAGAGGAGTGCAGCAGGGTGTCGCCCTGTGCGATTTACCTGATTTCCTCTTCAGGTGCAGCTGTCTGGGGATTTTCCTTATCTGTCTAGACTTCTGAATCAGCACTGGCTGCTCTCGTGTGTTTTTCTTCCTCTTCCTCTCCCCGTCCCACTCTCGTCCAACCGCGCCCCCCTCCCCTCACACCCCCGACTCTGGCCAGCCCTAATTAGCAGACATTTTTATTGATCCGCTGGATTTGGTGCTGAAATCCCCTTCTCTGTCTGCCAGACAGATCTTGGTTAAAGTCTCTCTCAGATCGGGGGAGGGGGCGTCGGCAGTTCTGGTGCCCACCTGTTAACCACAAGCCAGAAGCGTGCGGACTTTGCTTCACCCCTAACATCGCCCCTTACTTAACCCTGTTTTACTCATCATAACATCTTTAAGTCCCCAATATCCTCTGTGCCCCCCCCCCTCCGACGCCCCGCTCACACAGCTCCTATGGATCCTTATGTGATCTGAGCCTGCAACATATTAAATGCATGTGTTGCGCTGCATGGCTAGAAATGGCAATAATTAGGGTCTTAGGCTCCCACTGTCTCATTAGCGCAAATACAGGCAGCTTCAGTAAGCCACCCTCCGGTAATTAGGTGACATAGAAAGATTATGGAAGCATTATACATTGCAAATTAGCCAATATGCACGGGCTGAGGAAGAAACATATGTTAGCAATGTTTGTGTTTTTTGGTCATCCCACTGCAGGTATCAGATCAGATATCAAGCAACCTTAACAGTTTTCACACCCCAACAACTACATCTAGGGATCATGTTTACATGTTCTTTTCACACCTAAACACTGGAGGTTATACTGAATATTTTACTCAGATTCCGGTTAGTTTTTAAAGATTTAATTGACAAGTAGGGTTTTTATTTGTTGCACCTTTCAATTTGATAAGTTTTTATTTTCTTTTTGGGGCCTTAATAAAGAAAAATAGCAAGGAATCATCAATTCATAAACATGCAACAGAGGAAATAAAGTACACAAGCTAAAACTTGGCAAACTGCACCAGGGATTTAAAAACACAGCTTGTGCCCTCAGCGTTTCCCTTTCGTCTTTTATCTGTTCAACCATAATAGGTTCAGCTTCTTCCTCATGCCTGCTGCATGTGCTTTGTTTTGGGGTTTTCTTGTTCAGATGAATAAACACACATCCTGTGAGTTAATCAGAGCGTTGCATTTTGGTTCCTTTCATCAACATTTTCACGACAATTTCTCTCCAGGAATGACGTCAGCGAGGTCAAACACAGACGGAGAGAGGAAGAGTTTATTGCTGCTTCAATTTCATCAGTTCACAGTGAATGATCAATATGTAAAGTGGGTGACAAGATAAACAACAATTCAGAAAATGAGACATATTCTGCACTCGGATTAACTGTAAACTGCTCCAGGTCATCTGCAACCATTGAACACCGTATGCTACATGAACGGTGTGAAGATGAGAGTGATGCTGCAAATAAGGAAGTCGTTTTTTTTTCTTTCTTCTTTTTCAAGCCGACCCTGTCTCCTTCCTTCCTCTTTTTGTGATGGCATGCAACCCAGTGGAGGTGTGAAAATGAGATGCTCGCCTTTTTTTGTTTTTTTTTCTGCCTTGAGAAACTTTGGCTAAAACAGCAGTCGCTGGTGAGAAAGTGTGAGCTCTCACTGCGTCGTGTCCTTGTATGGACAAAAAACAGACTCGCTGAAGGAAGGTTTCACTCTTCTCGAAAGGTTGTCCGGAGTTCTCGCGTTTCTTTTTCATCTAAATATGTAAACGTTTCCTCAACAGCTGCAGATTCAAAAATCGTGAGACTTTCAGAGTGTGTGAGTTTTCAGTGTAACTTGATCAACAACAGACACGCAAACATCACCGATGCTTGGTGTAAATAAAGTCTGTTGCAGCCTCTCCAAGTTTAAAGCCATGACCTTTTTTAGCCCACTTTCATAGATTGTTCAAAGATGACACTTTCAGATTAAAGTGTTTTATGGCGTTTCAAACTCGGACTACAGACCGACATGCTTTGCTTTTATTGTTTTCTGACATTCAGCTGTTTCCTCATCCCTGAGTTGGCAACTTTGCAGTTCATGCCAGGCTGACATGAGAATTGAAATGGCGCATGTTTGTTGTGAAAAGTGCCAAATCTAAACATCAATGTCCTCAACAATGTTACATAACAGGGTTTATGAAAGAAGTGATGACAACTAAAACTTCACAGGAAGTGAATTCTGCCCTCACAAATACCTTCGTCCCCTGTGACAGAAAAAAGGGCGTCTCCCAGTGGGTAATGACAGTTGGAAGCACTTTACTCTGGAAATCCTCCAAAAACAAATATGCTTCCAGGAAAACAATTGCCTCATCCATGTTAGGGAGGAAGCGCAATCATGTCATCTTACATATTTAAGGGTCAGAGAGCGGGGATAATCCTTTGGAGTAAAGGAAAACTAAGCTTGGGTAAAATTAGTAAACAACCCAACCCCTCATCTGAAAAGTGACGTCTCCCTGGGAATACGCCCCATTCTTCTCATACTTCCCTGGAAAAGCGGGTGTGGTTGTGATTAAAGGGCAACAACCCCCCCCCCCCCAAAGCGCAGTAACAATGCATTAATGAACAAGTAATCCTCTTTTTTTCCCCTAAAGATCTGAAGCTCAACTGTTTATTGTTTATGAGGACAGGGCTGGAAAAACACCAAGAGATGAGGGGCCAACAGAATAAAAAAAAGAAAGGATTGGGGACACCTCACAGGATGTGTAAACACAGTCATTACCCATGCAGGAGTTTATGGTGTTGTGGTGTCACAGATGAAAAAAAATGGTTCAACCAACTCTTTCAATTCTTGCATCACCTGACATACTTGATAAATCATGTTTCATATTTAGGTGTCAGATCTGTGATCAGCGTCTTACTGAGAAGTGACAACAAATGCTTCCTGCTTTCTGTGAAAGAAAAACCTGCTGTGCTGCTTATAAACTGCCCCCCTGTTTTGATTACTTAACAAACAAGTAATATTAACTTCTCTTGTTACTGTGAGAAGTAGCAATCCTGTAAAGTATCTCTTGTCTTACCCATGATTGTTGCTCTGAACAAGCATGGCTTTATGACGGATGCTTTGTTGTGTGACTGGTGTTGCTGTGACATGTTAGCTGAGCTGCCAGCACTGTGCGGGTCAGTAAAATGACAGATTCCCTCATTAAGGTTATCTGACGTTGCATCAGGTGTGTGTAACGAGATGAACCTTCTAGTGAACTCGTCTTGATGCTCAAGCAGGAGGACTCGCACATTTACTTGCATGTACTATTCCAGACTGAAGAAGAGAGACATATGAGTCCATCCGCACTGCAATGATTATGTCTGACAGTTTACTTTCAGGCTGGAAAGGGACTTCCAATAAAATATCGGTATAAACATTTATTGATTTATTAGCAATTCCATTCACTTAAATTGAGATTGTAAATAAAATAGCCACTCATTTTCATCAGGAAACGCCTGTGTTCATTGATATCAAATATGTTTCAGTTTCGTGACTCAGCCTGAGCGCAGACAGAGTACATGTGTGTCGTTTTGGTCTTGTGACTGACTGTAAACCCGAACGAGCCCAGGCTGAGTCTTCCGATGACTCACCGAAACAAACTCAGACAAGAAAGTTTGGCTTACATTGAATCCATTAGTTTGACACACCAGTTCTAGTCAGTGTACCCTTGCAACATTCCCACAGTGCACCAACATGAAACGGAAAACGTGTCAATCTGTCAGACTTGCTCTGCTTGTGAAACACAACCTGTAGATTCCCAGGAAACTGTAAATCCTTCAAGTGCAACTTTTCGCTGTTGAGCAATTTTAAGGTGAATTTTTTTAACCTAAAGCTTTATGTTTGTCTTTTACTTTAAAACTGTAAGAGTGTAGCAAACCTTGCACATTTCTTCCCTATCTCAAACCCACGTTAACTCAAATTTACATATGATGTAAGGTCACTCCAGCCGGTGGTGTGCATGTGTCGTGGGGCTTAGGTCGAAAGAAGTGCTTGGATTTTGTGTGTTGATGGGTAAACAATAGGATTATTTACTTTTGTGCCCTAATTGCCCTGCTTGTGTCCGCAGACCACACAGCTCTGTGGACTGAGACCCGACTCCTTCATGGAGTTGAAAATGTATTTTCCTATTACAAAAGTGTCAATATATCTTCATTCAGATAGTTGTATTCACTTTTTTGTCATTTTTGTGTGAAAAAAGTCACAGTTAAAAAAAATCCTCTTTTGTACGGATGACCGATCGTTTGATGTTTGAAAATAAGGTGTCATAAAAGTGTACCTTAATAGTGTATTTAAACTTTATGAGCATCTTTTGAGTTTCTAAAAAGTGACATTAATATTAAAACCACAACATAAAAGCTTAAACCGACAAATGGGAGCGCTGGTGATTAGCGACACCTCCTTCAGCTCGCTCGGAAAGCTATTTCAGCTGGCATGTTGTGATCAACGTTTAGCGGAGCAGGTGGCTGCTTTCTCTGCACAATTACAGCAGAACAGACTGTTTGAGTGTCAGCAGACATTCACTTTGCCCAGACTATTACAAAACAGGCAGGTACCACTCAGATTATCATGTCTCGGGTCACACCGTTTGGTCTCATCTTCTCCTTCTCAGACAGCTTCAGTACAGCTGACCTCAGGTTTTTCCTCCACTTATCCCTCTCGTCTCGTCTGCTGCCCCCCAACCCCTCACCCCTGCCCCTCCTTCCTTCAGGTTTTTCCCTGCCTGGAAAAAAACTCTGTCTAAACCTTCTGATGTCCCGGATGTGATGTGTGTCCAGGAGTGCCACGAGTCGGCTCTCCTGCTATCCCGGAGTGCCGGGTTTTTAGCCTCTGAGCCCTGAGCCAGAGCCCAGACTGTCTGCAAATTAGAGAAATTAGCCCAGCCAGGCGCAGGTCAGTGAAAGAACCTAAATCCCTATCTACCCTCCCCTCTCCCTCTTCCCTCTATCCCCTCAATCACACACGCATACACTCCACCATTAACCCCCCACGCCACACCGGGCAGTAAAGCTCCACTCTTGGAATAGCACTGTTGCCATATGGCAGCCAATTTACCATTTCAGCAGCCACATTAAGATTGGGGTGAAGGAAAACGGCTGAATGGCAGGCGCAAAGACAACAGTATTTATAGTTGTTCCATTTATAGCTGCCAAAAAGTAAAATGCATGACGTTTTTTTTTCCATTTGTTTGCTTTTCTTTTTCTATAACACCAAGAAATTGGAGGGTACATCTGTCGTGCAAATTTAAAAAAAATATGGTGAAATGCAACAATTGGCTTGGGTTGCTTTAGTATTTTTTTTTTTTACATTTTCTGCATGTGTCCAATTGAAATAAAAATATTTTTTACCCATCCTGCTTAGCCATTCAGTAGAGAAAATTTTCAACAATAAATTTGTATATTTTTCTAGATATCACGATTAACATTTAATTTCTACGGACACAAAAATAGAAACCCAAGAAATCTCAGCATTTTAAAAAGAATTATGTTGGACAAAAAACAGTTTCATTGATAAAATTGTATTTTTTTTCTTAATTGACAATATTTCAAAAAATAATTACTACATTACAGGCTTGATAGTGATTTATTTAATGTGAGTGACTTTTTTTAAGGAGAATATAACATTGATTTTACTAAAAAATCATCTAGATGAGCAGGAAATGAAAGGGTTAAAGAATTGTGGTGGAGTTGAATCATTCACAATGAGATTTGAAGGCGTTATGTGGAGGAGACCTCGTTTCCACTGTTAGAAAAGTCACATTCTCTTCACCCTCCATATGCTCGTTCAGCTCCTCTCTCCTGCCCCACTGATCTACATGCAGCGCGCCAAGCGACTGTCGTGTGACACGACAGACACGAGACGGCGTGTGCCCGAAAGTAAAGAGAACGCGCTCCCGACAGGCGTCTAAGTCTCCTTCCTGTGAGGTGACACGACCTGCCCTACATCTGTATCTGTGAGTGAACCACAAGCAGCCAACAGAAAGTGTAGCTTCATTCTTGGCATTTGACATTCCTACATTTTTTTGTCACCAAATGGACTCAAAACTGCCATCAAAATGTGTGTTTGAGTGTTTAAAAGGATGTTTGAAAAAGTGTGTGCAGAAGGAGTCTTCGGGGTCCCAGTGGAAGATGCTCTACAGTCAGATGTAGGTCAAGGAGATACAGTGGCAGCAGATTGCTCATTAAGTGCCAAACCAAGCAAAAGTCTCCGAGTGTGTTTTTCAGTGGCAACAGGCCAGCCATCTGCTCTTCCTTTATTCATTCATTAGGACATCTTCTTTGTGTGCGCGTGCAACGTGTGCGTACATGTGTCAGCGCTCGCCGCAACAGCCACTTGCTGGCCGAGTGTACAACGTCACCGATGTTGTTGTCCAAAGCCAACAGTTGAGTGTCAGATGGCTCGGTCATGTGACCGCAGCGGCCCGGGATTGGTCGGGGCGCCCAGCTAAAAGAGCTTGGCGCAATCCCGGCTCACGAGTTTCTGGTGTGGGCAGCGGAGTGGCCACGACGAGAGCGGGGACACCCAAAGGATCTAACCAAAGAAGCGTTGGGAATAGAAGAGAGAATATAAAGACGAGAAACCTGACGAGACGGGAGAAGAGTTAAAGGGATGACATAACCAAAGAGATGTGGATCCACCAGCTGAATGAATGTGAAAGTAAGTCAGAACTTTTGGCGGTTGTTTTTGTTCATACTCGCCTCATGTTGTTAGAAAGATGGACAAATCACACCAAGTATGCACGATCTGGCAACTTTACTCGAGTGTTTTGGATGTGAGAGAGGAACAGCATCACTGAACTTAATGAATGGAAGCAGCTGACGGAGTCATGGATGAAAGCCAGCATGACACGAGTGCGAGGCACAGCAGGAGGATTTTCAGGATGCACAAATGTTCCCTGAATAAAAACATTGCAGTGTATGATAGAAATGTGATGTGATAGTTTCAGCTTTCAGATTCACACAAAGCTTGTTATGTTTCACTTTTAATAAGACAAGTAATACAAGTACAGTCAATATTTGCAGATTGTCTTTCAGGCACAGATACTAAAACCTCTCCCTTCTTTCCCTTCTTTCTCCAGATCTTAAGCTTTAACCAGCATACCTAAGAAAAAGGACCTAACCCAAACCAAAGTACTTCTTAACCAAAGCAAACTAACAAAAAACAAACCCAAGTAAACCAAACAAAGAATAAAGATCCGGGTTCTGTCGAGTGCAGTGTTTACTATATTGCCAAGAATGAAGCTGGACAGCACTCCCGGAGACATGAGCGGCTGGCGAGAGGTGGACTTTGCGCTCAACTGCACCTACATCGTGCCGGACCAGGTGTCGGACCCCAGCTTCAGCCTGCCCAAAGCTGTGACCTCCATCCCACGCAACCTCACTTTCGAGTCCAGCAGAGACAACGAGGTGAGAGCTGTTTTGTTTGTTTCTTCAAACCGCTGCCAGTTGCTCTGGCTTCAAATGGAACACAAAGGCCAAACTGGCCGGCACAACACACCTGAAATAAACTCAGTCTTTGACCCAACACACTTGGGTCACCTTTCCCCTACTTTCAGTGAGTCATACTCTCTGATACTGTAGCAGATTTAGCAGCTTTAGCACTTCATATTATCATTTCTGAGTTACATAACAGTCTGTCCAACCATCTGCATTGGGGCACTCGAACAAAAGATCTGCTGACTAATGAGTTTTTCCGCACGTTTTGTTGTGTGTGTGTGTGTGGTGGGGGAACCAGCAGCTTGAGGTCAGGGGGGCTTCTTATGTCTTTAGACCACCTCAGCTTCCACACTGCAGTAATTTTAAGTCTCATTCAATTCGTTTCTTATTCCAAGACAGAATATCTTATCACACTGAAAACCAACAACCTAAAACAACTTATTTTGAGAAATCTCATCAAGTTTAGGTTGATTTGCTACATGATCAGATAATTTCACAAGTCTTTGTTTTAAAGCTGTGTTGTCTATCTAATATTTGGACGGCCATTTTTTTTGCTGTTTTCATAAGTTTATTGAGGCTGATGAGAAATGATCTCTGGAGTTTATCACTCACAGTTTACATGGCCGTAAATTGCACCAGGATTTCCCTTCCACTCTCCTTTTGCTGCTTTACAGCCGTACTTGCCCTCTTTACCTCACCGACCCCCCCCCCTCCCCCACTCAGGTGAGTCAGCGTGTGCAATCTCCTCCAGCTCTTAACTCAGCCAGTCAGCTGACTGACTGTTGGCTGCGGCTGTCATAAATGCAGTCCGCTGCCCCGGCATGTCCGCCGCCACAGAGAGATTTGAAAGAGATTAAACGGAGGGGAGAGCGCGCGATGTCTCACTCTTTCGTTTTGTTACCACTTCTGCTGCCCCCCCCCTTCCTCCTTCTGCGAGGAGCCGTTCCTCTTCTCGAGCCGTCACACCGTCACCTCTTCTTCCTCTCTCTGCAGCACTTGCTGCTGTGGGATAAGAAAAGCGTGTGAACCACACTGATAAAACCACATCGATGTCGAATTCAGCATCATGTCTTCATGACGGCTCACTCGCACGTGATGCTGCCGCTGCCAAACTTGATTTTGCAGTTGTGTGACACTCAGGAGAACGCTCGGGAATGTGCGCGTCGATGTGTGTCACAGTTTTACTTACACATTTGAAGCTTTGTCACAAGAGGTGACATGTGAACAGAAACATGTGGAAACACTCGCCGTACGTGCTCGTAGTCTGCTTTCCTTGAACGAGCCTCACTTCTCTGAGTGGTTTCCGTTCCCCCCGATGGTGTCATGTGAGTCATTCTCATTAACTCACTGTCAGTAAAGGTGGGAAATTCTCCTCCTCTAGTGATCCTAGCGTTTGACAGAGATGGACTGGAAGTTTGTGTGGAAAAAAACAACTTGGTTTTCGAGATGTTTCCTACTTTTGAGTGTTTATCAGGTGATTCGGGGCAAAACAGCAAAAGATTAAAGCTGATGTTGGGAAATAAACATACTCGGGAGAGTTATTTGTTCCTTGTTCCAGCTGAGTGCTTCTTCCAAATCTCCTTGTCCTCCCAGTAGTTTTGCAAAGCGTGCCAGGAAAGGCAAAGAGGGGAGAAGGGGGCACGTGGCAGATGGGGCGTCAGGAACGGGTGCCAGGAAGGCGGGGTGGGGCGGCGGTGGTGGGAGGGAGGGGGGCATCGAAGGAGATGGGCGGGGAGGGTGTTTGGGGGTAAGAAGGGGGTGGTGGGGGTGAATATTGGGATGGGAGGGGAAGGGGAGGGTGGGGATTTAGGTTAAAACCAGATGATTAACTTTCGTTGGGGACATGCGGCCAGCGCCGGCAGCCGGCCAGGCATCAGGCTTCGCCCTGGCGGGCGCGCAGGCTATTTCACGCCAGCTGAAAAGAAGACGAGGGATTGGGAGAAGGCAGAAGGGAAAAGGACAGCCTTTATGAGGGTGATAGCGTCGGTCCACGAAAGAACGCCCCCCCACCCACCACCCCCTCCTGCTTTTTTTTTAATACATCCATTCTTGAGCATGCATCCCTCCCCCCTCCCCCCTCCCTCTCTCCCAACCTGGTGGCTGAATTGAGCGGTTAAGCAGTAGCGGCGGTCCGGCAGCCCCAGCAATTCGTTAGTCACGCAACGCCAGCGAAGCACAATGTCCCTGTCAGACTGGTTCATTGCATCCTGGAATCACCTCGCTCGCTTCAATGGCCCCTTGACACACATGCACGCAGTCACTCTCCTCAGACAACCTGTTGTTTTTCTAATTACCAGCTGATGCATCATTTGCATGTCCAGAACCCTTGAAAGGGTTTTGTTAAGGGTTGGGCTTTGTCACTCTGAGTCCGTTTGCAAAGCTTTTCTTTCGACTACAGCAGGGAAAGAGGAGACGATGAAGGGACTATCTGTATCTCTCTATCTTTCGTGCGTGTTGGGGGGCGGCGTGGAGGTTCAGTTTTGGGGTGGTTGGGGGCGCGTCCCCGACACAAAGCTCCAGGAGGCAGATGCTGCTGCCTGATGGCGCTTGTGTTTGAGTGTTTTGACGAGGGTTGACCCCAAGCCTGACCACTTTCTTTCTGGTGTGAATCGCAGAGCTGGAAAATTTCCTGTGTTATGAATGTTTCGGTTTTTTTCCTCTCCCCAAAACCAGCTTTTCCAGCTCAGTAATGAGTCAAAATGCACCAGAACAAGTCACGGCCCTGTTCTAACCACATTTACACACGACTGTCCAAATGAAGTCTGCCGGGAATAAAATTCCCACACACCTTTGCATGGGTCTCTCGCCTGCAGACAAGGGTTTGACTCATTTCGATATTTGCGTGGTAGATTTTAAACATGGTGTTCAGTGTTACAGCATCCTGTGCCGAGAAAAGGGCTGAATGTGTGCGATTTCACAAAGTCCTCAAGTTCACCACACTTACATCTGCACCTTTGCCCGCTCTCGATTTGTCTGCGGTGTTCATGAGGACAGCAGGTCAGAGATCAGTGGAGTAGGTCAGAGAGAGTGTAAGTCTCTTCATTCGTTTAACTCATTAGTGTCTCAACTGGGTCACCTTGTGGGGTTCTAATAGTGGATCTCCGAGCCGTCTGGGTTAACAGGACGAAACCAGAACGTCTGCGGGGCGACTCCGGCAACCTCGAGTACGAGGTCCAACACCGAGAGAGCCGGTGGTGAAAGCCTCTTCCGAGCAGACCTTAGCTGGTTCATGCAGTTTTACAAGTATTCATGAAATCAGCAAACAGGAAAACTAACAAGATGTTTGATTTTTTTCTCAGGTGACAGGTGTGTTCAGCAAAGAGTACATTCCTCAGGGGACTCGCTTCGGCCCGCTTCAAGGAGACATCTACACCAAAGACAATGTACCCAAACAGGCCAACAGAAAATACTTCTGGAGGGTGAGCAAAACAAGCATACCCACACACACACACACACACACACACACACACACACGTGTCTGTCTATATGTCTGCAACATCTCAGTGGCTCCTACTTCCTGAGAACAAGAGGAATTTTCTTTAATGCCAAAAAACAAAAGGGGGGAATGCACAATAAAAAAACAGAGAAAGTGTCCTGGGAAAAAAGGAACAAAAACCGAAGAAAAGATGAGACGAAACACAGAAAAAGGAATCAGGACAATTTCCCAGATTTTGTTTGATGAAATTGGTCTCGGGGAAAAAATAGGACGAAACTGGAAACTTGATTGAAACTTGATTTTTCTTTCTTTAAATTTTCTACAACTTCCTGTAATATTCTTTTTTTTTCTTCCTTAGTCGTCCCCCCCCCCACCAAAAAAAAAAGGGAAAACATCGGTTGCTTAGAGCGAGAAGTCGGCGTCAGTGCGTCAGTAAGGGAAAACAAAAATGCTTTCAGGGTTTTTGGTAGAAATTTTAGAGGAAGTAATAAACGCTGTTGGCACGTAACAGCAAAGTCATCAGAGTTTCACCGGCGCTCCGCTCCTGTGCGACACAATCAGACAATCCCTCATTTCCGCCTCTTTTCAGTCCTTTTTTCTCTTTTTTTTTCTTCAGTCTGTCGCTGAGATAGTTTTTGTCACTCTGGAAATTTTCTACCCAGTCAATTCCCATCAGGACTTTTTGTTGCCATCCTACGTGTTTTCCTCCTGGCTCCGTTTACTGTAAGTCCTTTTAGGGGTGTTTCTGTGGCACAATAGTTAAAGTCATCAATCCAGGCGAGTGATAATGCTATCCGGCGGCACTGACACAGGTGGAGCACGGAGGCGGACGTGCAGCCTGAGGCATTCCTGTGCGTGCGTGTCTGTGGTTTTGGCGTCCTGCCAGCAGTTGGTACACTTCCCTTTCAGTTTGTTTGTTTTAATAAGCAAACACGCACATTTTCATTTGAAAAAATAAGTCAGCATAATTGCTGACGGCACTGGCGAGGGATCCACGAATGAAATGGTCAGAAACGACCCGCAGAGGTGACAAAAGGAGAAGGAAAGAGAGAGAGAGAGAGAGAGAGAGAAAGGGAGAGGGAGAGATAGGAGCTGTGACTCTGCGATTAGTTGGGCCACGCCCCCCGCCGCCTTACGCCTCAAAAAGGCACAGCAAGTGAAACATACACAGAGACAGCTGTTGGACGCAGACTGAAAGAGTTGAACAACGAACTGAACAAGACACGAGACCTTTAATTGTACATGGCCGAGGTGATTCTCATTGTTTCTTTCTTCATGTTTTTTCATTGATTTATGTTCACAAAATATTTTAAAGACTTGTAGTTTATTTAATTTTCTTTTTTTATTCTTTTTATTTTCATTTTGTTCAAAAAGCTTGATGCTGTTATTGGTTGATTTTTGTTGTTAGTTCTAATTATTGTGAACTAATAAATGTTTCTTTTCTCTTCTCCTTCAGATTTACAGTGGCGGGCAGCTTCAAAACTTTATTGATGGCTATGATGTCCACAAGAGCAACTGGATGCGCTACGTCAACCCGGCGCGCTCTCTGAGCGAGCAGAACCTGGTGGCGTGCCAGAATGGCCGCGACATCTACTTCTACACCATCCGTCCGGTGGAGCCCAAGCAGGAGCTGCTGGTCTGGTACAGCCAGGAGTTCGCCCAGAGGCTCTGCAGCCAGCAGGACGTCGCCAAGCAGAGTGAGTGAGG
>JAUESF010000051.1:1021268-1033549 GCA_032274765.1 Malacoctenus tetranemus
GGAGAAGGAGAAGAAGAAGAAGAAGAAGAAGAAGAAGAAGAAGAAGAAGAAGAAGAAGAAGAAGAAGAAGAAGAAGAGATCTCTCCGGCCGACCTCGTGTCCTCCTCCAGCCCTGCTGGCTGCGCCTGGTGCCCCTCCAGCTGAAGGTGACCGGGGGGCATCCTAATTAGACGCCCGCCTCACCTCAGCTCATCGCCGTGACAACAAACAAACAGCAGCTCCACTTTTGGCTCCTCCCCCCCGACGGCCAAACTCCTCAGCCTGACACAAAGAGGCAGGACCGGCCTGCAGACAAACCCAGTACCTGAGAATGGTTCAGTCTGGGACTCTCCTGAGGGGGCACCACAGACACAGGTTGGGGGCCACAGACTCAGGTGGTCAAAATCACATCTCAAATTTCAAACGAGGAAAAACTACAACCGAGCCTCTTGGATCTAGAGGAGTTTGAGGAGGGTTTTATTTTGGAGGTCACACTGTTTTTCAAATAAACTGCCACGACGCTCACACACCGACCTTCAGAGTCTCCGCGCCACAGTCGGCTTCAGGTGGGAGCAGTTGTTCCACGTTCCACGGATCGAGGCTCATCACACATCAGAGATTCAGGCGCGAGATCGACTCTTTCGTCAACACGCGCCCGCGCGAGGTAAACAGGAGGAGGGGAGGGTGGCAGCTGGCGGCAGGTGCGACGCGATCGCGCTGCCTTTGAAGCTCGGAGCGCGCCGGTCGTCTCCCGAAGGACGACAAAAAGGTCGCTTCCCCAGACGTGTTCTCAGCCCGGTGGTCACACGACCATATGCTGGCGCTCCCACCAAAGAGCCACCGAGAATAGCAACAGCACGGGGGCCCGTTTCACCCCGCGCCTCCTGCAACACGCAGGGAAATCTGCGCCGCTTCTTTCAGACAGGCTGCGAATCAGAAAGACATTTTTCAGGGACGTTCTGTCGATGACACAGCGCTGCAGGACGCCCACAAGGTCCACCAGCCACTCCAGACCGTCCACAAAACAGCTCATTTCAAGGTTTATTTCTCGAAAGCTTCTGTAGAAAGCAGCTTTCCCAGAGTCGAGCCCATTGGCGAGGGGCGCGACCTTGAGAGCAGCCAATCACGAGGCATCCTGCTCGTTGATGAGCTTCTCCTTTCAACCTACGCGTGCCTAAAACGTCCACTTTATCCGGTCTGCTTCTCGCGTCTCTCGACTCTGACGGCGTGGACGGTTTCCGGCCGTGACTCCGCGCTCTGATGTTGATGCAGTTAACGTATTCGCAGCGGCGACGCGACGGCGCAAGAAAAAAACGCGGCGTTCGTGGACGACGGGTCGTCTGGAACGTCCAGCTGAGTGTTTACGCGGCTCATCCTTGGATTGGATGAAGTGTAGAATAACACTGTCAAAATAAATTGTGTTTCCAGCGAAGCTCCAACACCAGAGGAAATAAAAGAGAGCGAAAGAGCGAGAGCTCAGACGTTTTTCCTCATGTCACAGAGGAACGATCGGCGCTCCCACACCTCAGGCCATCACTTTCACCCGCACTTCAAGTCGCTCTTCGGCCACCGAAAAAAAACAAGCGAAACGCTCCACTCCTTCGACTCGGAGCACGAAAACGGTCTCAGCTGAAACGAATGCAGGAAAAAAACTGCAGGATCATGTACTGAAAAACACGTGGAGGGGAGTCTGAGCGTCTCCGCTGAGACGGACGACCTCGCGAACCGGTCGTGGTCGAGGCGAGGAAGACGTTCACGGCGTCATCGCTCATTCCTCGCGTTCACACTGAGGTCACACGGAGGAAAACCTCCGAAATACAGTGGTTAGCCCCGAGAGAGCTTCCTGGATGAAGCCTGACAGACAGACTTGGATCGCCTCCACTTCCTACATTCCTGCTCAAGCTCAGCTGCTTATTTGCACGCGCGGCGGTTCGAGGAAGAGTATCCGGTATCATCATCTGTTTGGAGCTTTGTTTCTGGTCACCAGGTGGATGTAAAATCAAATATTGATGAACTTTAGAGCCTGATCTTTCCTCGCTGGCCTCTCCTGAGGAGAATATCTGCCTCATTAGCTGCTAAATGCTCCGCTGTGAGCTCCGGGTGAGCGCTGAACGTGCTCCGGCTCCTCCTCGGTCGACCTTTTCCACCAGGCCTGAAACATCCTGCTGGAGCAGCCGAGCTGCGAGGGGGGAAACAGGTCGACATTTAGCTCAACGTCTCTTTCAGCCACTCGTGCTCGGCCAACAAGCACAATCTTATGACCAGAGGTTTTCAGTGAAGAGGGGGGGGGACGGTTTTACGAGTGCGGCCGCCACAGTGGCCCGACTCAACCGCCCTCACAAGCGCCGGCATTCATGCCCGGGAGCGTCCTCGCCGGCCACGCCGCTCCCCAGCTTGCGTTGCTGTCGGCGCGGCTCGGTGGGAGACAGTGGGCGCAGTGTGGAAGGGCCTGGCCCCGCGCCAGGAAAAACCCCTCCAGGAACGCTCCGACGAGGCCTGCTCGGCCGGCTGCCGGTAAACAAGCCAGACAACAAACAACAACACCGGTGCAACATCGCTCCTACGGAGAGAGGAGAAGACAAAACAAACAGCCGTTGTGAGAGCGGATTAACCCGCGCTCCATTATTCCTGCGATCCCACACAAATTTATCTCCATTTGCAGATAGAGACACAGAAAACAACGCAACAACACGTCCCCGGCTTTCAAAAGCTCGACTGTGCGATCAGTGGGACGCTGCTCGGCTGATTCGATTACATTATTTGGGATAATTTCAACAAGGATAAGTGCCGGGTTTTTTTTTTTTACGATTCCCAGCCATCAGCCCGGTAATGAACGTTATGCCTGTTTTATTGTCAGACGGCAGCATTTCTCGCTTCGCCGGCGAAACACTCAAGAATGCGAAAGTTGCGCTGCAGCTGTGTTCCTGTCATAAAGGCTGCTGAAGGCGGCCGCCGACAAAATAAATTATCAGTGTTCTCCACCGGCGCCAGCTGTCGACAAGACCGCGCCTGATTTGTTTCCAGTTGACTTCGTCTTTAATGGCGTCGTTCTGTAAGTTTTAATGCGCGCCGCGCTCCGCGAAGCTGCTTGATGGCTTGATGATGCGGCGGCGGCGGCGTCGGGGGGCCAGACGGGCGTTTGTTGGAATCTGACTGCAGAGTTCATGGCCGTCCGTCGGGCCGACGCGATCGGTTTGCTCCCAGGAACGACCGGCTTCAGGTAATCGACGGGCCTGTTTTTTTATGCCGGCGCGTCGTCAGATCGAACCGGCTGAACCCGACGGCCGTCCCCTCCGTTGGGAGCGACGTGACCTCTGAGCGACGCAGATCGTTTGACTGATGGACTGCGGCGCCGCGGCCATCGGTCACGTCGCGATGTGCTGACGGAGCTGGAGCTGAACGCGGAGGGAAGAAAAAAAAAAGTCATTTCAAAGCTCGTAACGAGGCCGTTAAACGGCCGCACAGTTTAGAGACGAGCGCGAGTACGAGCGCGAGTACGAGCGCCGGCGTACGACCACGAGGAGTCAGGTGACCGCGCTGCGTTTAAGTGCCACTGTGAACGACGGTCTCACAGCTTGGAAGAGGTGGCTGCTGGTTCGATTCCCCCGTCAGGCCGAAGCATCCTTGGGCTACGCACACACACACACACACACACACACACACACACACACACACACGCACACACACACGCACACGCACACGCACACGCACACGCACACGCACACGCACACGCACACACACAAAACAAAGCTCCAAAACTTCATGTCTAAAAATAGCTCCCCTCACCTTACCTTCCCTCCAATCAACGCCCCCTCTCCCCCCCCACCATGTTGTATCCTGCATGTGTAAACTGAACAATTATCAACGTGTTCAACAATCACACGTTATCTGGCGACTCAAAAGTGACAAACAGGTGGTGGATCGTGCCAACACGAAGCCTGGCACACGGCGACGCAGCAGTTCTTTCATTTTTAGGGGGGTGAAGCTGAGTAACACTGTAACCAGTGAGCAGCACAGTCGCTGCTTCTGTCCCACCCTCATCCTGGTGTCAGTTCGGAGCCACACTGCTGCTTTGGATTCGGTGTCTCAGCATCAAGGTGGGCGTCACACCCAGCGCTGATTCACGCACGTCCGTGCTTTATGAAACCAGAACTCTTCGGATGCTTGTTGGAGACTCGCCGGCGCCGCCCGTGTTTTGTAATCTTGGTGAACACCAAACAGGACTCGCTGCCGACATCGGCGCGGAGGTGCGACACGGCTGCCACGGTGACGGACGTCTCCGGCAGAAAAACACAGAGAGATTGAGCCGGCGCCGAAAGTTAAACGAGATCGAATCTCACTTCCATTGATTCGCCGGCGCTGCGAGCGGCGGGCGTGCGGCGCCTGACGATTGGGCTTCGTTTCCTGGACGGGAGAGCGAGCGCGCCGAGCACGGCGTCCTCACAGAGAGCCGTGCATTTACATCCTGGCACCGCGCTCTGCATTCATAATCATTCTTAGATGTGTGTTTATTTAAAAGCTTGTCAGAAAGCCATTTGTGCCTCCTGCACCATCGCCCCACATTAACCATGCAGCTTCCTGTTTCTCTCTACGTTTCTCCTGAGGAGTTCTCAGTAGATACTCGTACTGTAGGTCTGTGTGCAGTCGTACGAGCTTCTACTCGACTCCTCTGGCCTTTCAGAGCTTTCAGTACCTCCTACCAGGTACTTTTCTAGTTCCTACTCAGCCAGGTTTCCAAAAGACGTCACCGAACGAGACACGAGAGACTCGAACTCTCCTTAAAGTCTACAGAAAGCTCCAATAAACGCCACACAAAGCGACGGCGTCGGCAGGTAATCCTCTCCTCTTCGTCGCGTTGCATCTGTGACGCATAAAAAACGGCGAAACGGGAGATTCAGGACGCCGAACTGCAGTGAGCTGTTGCGCAATTCTGACGGCAAACATTTGAAGCCGAGTGGAGACGAGTGGAGCTAAAATCGAGGCATAAAAACAGCAGCTTCACTGCTCCACCGAGGGCGAATCTGTGGGTTTTTTGGTGCTTTGGCTCGATGGATGTGTGTGTCTTATTAGGACGAGCAGGTTGCGAGCGTATTCCCCCAAGTGGGCGTCGTGTTTCAGGTTTCAGGTGCTCTGTGAATTCATAATGGACGCGTGATTAATGAGTAAGTACACGGGCGACAACAGGAGGTCCGACACGATGACTGAACCCCGCTGAGCCGGCTGCTGTTCATATATAGCTGCCGAGCGTCACCGCCGAAGATATAAAGCCGCTCTGCGAGACGCCTCCGCCGTCAGGGCCTCCTACAGCAAACACACACACACACGCGCGCGCGCACACACGCACGAACTCGCTCGACAATTAACACGTTAACACTTCCTTCTCGTCGCCGCCGCTCACACATCTGCTCCGGCCTGACGCTCGACAGTTTACGGTGACCCCGGGATCGCGTTTACCGCAGACGTGTTGCGAGCTGCTCGCTCGCCGAAGCCTCGCGGCGCCGATTTCCCGACGCGAAACGAGGAAGGTTGGAGAAACACAAGCGGCGAAGTCCTAATGCACCAACCACACGCTGCAGTTTGGCGAAATTAGCGCGAGTGCTTCGGGAAAACAAGAGCGACGCGGAGCAGCTGAGACACAGATCTGCTTCTACTCGCGCCGCGAGACGAGAGGAAGGTTTTTTCGCTCCAAACGACGAATGAAAACAGACGAGATTAGCGCTGCTGAACATGCGGCGCCGGCCCGACCATCGCCAGCATCGTCTCGCGTCTCGGTCGAGCCGCAGATAATCTGATCTCAGGCTAATCCCATAATCAGACTTCGTAAACATGCCGAAAGTCTCTCCACGATCGGCACCTCGCAGGACGAAGATGATGCACAATGATGAGGAATTATGTGAACGCAGTGAGACTGGAACACTTCCTGAAACTTCTCTGCACATTCATGTGCCGAAAAGTGTTGAAAAACACCACGTAGGAGGAGGAGGAGGAGGAGGAGGAGGAGGAGGAGGAGGAGGAGGTCTGGGTCTAAAACAGGCTCGCTCAGAGCGATATTAGTCTCATGGCCAAAACTTGTCAGATGAGGTTTAGAGCTGCGTTCAGTCGGACGTGTCCTGTAAGAGCTCGACACGCGTGTGCGTGGTCGGGGCCCACATGAAGCTATTCATAGGTGACTGTACTTTCACTTCCAGGCGCTCCCCCAAAAATAACAACACCCCGCGACTCTCTCCCTCGCTGAGCTGAGAGGATCACACGCTCGTCGCAGCCCTGCCGCTCTCCTCCTCCTCCTCCTCTTCCTCCTCCTCCTCCTCCTCCTTTCTTTCCCTCCAACCTCCCACCTTCTGCGGCAACACCGGGCCAACATTTCATTCTCCCTTTTAAATATTTCACATTCATTTTGAATTATTCGCTCTCATTTTTAGCCCTGGCAAAAGACACAATGCCGCAGCCGAGCCCACACACACACACACACACACACACACACGCACACACACACGTGTGCGCGCGCTACACAAACACACACAGAATGAGGCGTAAAGTTAATTAGACATGGAGCTGAGAGAGAGCCTCTTCCTGCTGTGACACAATCATCTACACGGCACCTCTGGGGAAGCCAGGCGCTGCTGCTGCTGCACGAGCCCGCACACACACACACGCGTGCACGCCGATACACACACACGCGCCGATACACCCACACGCAAGCGCTTATACATTTCAACCCAAACATAAAGCAAATATCAGCAAATAAGCGCACAAAAACAAACATGAATTCAGCCAACCTGAATAAAAGGGAAACACACAAAGTTGAGTCATTTTCAGACTTTATAAACCGGCTTCAGATGTGACACAAACAGTTCGGTGGGTGGGGGGGTGGGCGGGGGGGCGCTGCAGCGTTGAGTTGACGCTGCGACGTCTCCTCTCCGTCTCACAGGTGAGAGGAGAGCGCCGCGGCGTTGTTCCCCACCTGCCTGTGGTTCGGTTTGTTTTGCTGTTTTCATCCTCAGCGTGAGCACACGGCTCCTCAGAAGCGCCGGTGAGTGATCCTGCTGCTGTTTGCCGTCTGCTCCCCCCCTCCCCCCCCACCCCCCGCCCCCCCGGCTGAGCTCGGCCTTCGGCCGGCGGCCATGCTCGGAATACAGAGGAGCTCCTTTAGGTTCGCCTCTTTGTGCGTCTCGGCGCGCGCGCGGACCGACGGACGTGTGTGTGGACCGCATTGAAAGACGCGAGACAAAAGGAGCTCGGGGGGCTCGTTCAGGACGACGCTGCTGCGCTCCCAGAGCGGCGCTGAGGCAGAAAACGGAGTCCGTCGCTCAGTTCAGCAGGTGAAGCGGTCGCTCTCTCTGAACCACAAACCAGATCATCTCCTAAACATCGATGCATCGCGTTAACATTCACACCACTAACGCTGTTTGTTTTCTACTTCCTGTAACATGAGATAACATCCTGATGACACATCCTGCACAAAGGGGCGTGTCCTACATCTCCATCCAATAGAAAATGAATGTGTCACATGATTGACCACTGAAAATCTCTAAAAGCTTCGAACATATTTGAGCGTTTTAACCACAAATACAAAAATACAGACGTGAATAATCACTCAGGTTTTGATTTTTAGTGTGCTTACGAAAATGACATCATTTAAAATGTCCCTAAATCACCCTGTGATCAAACAGGACCCTTCAAAATAAAAGCACTGGTCAGATTCTACAAAGTCTCTCGTCCTGCTTTACCTTCTAATGTGTAGTTTTACTTCTGACAACCACAGAGCAGGCAACGCCTCGGGACCCGCTCACGTACAGGGGGTCCCGGACCTCAGGTTTGCAAACCACAGCGTTCCTTCACCCCCCCCCTCCCTCCTTTTCATCACTCTCGCTGACTGGAAAGGAAACATTAAAGGAGTGACTGAGCACAAACACGGTCGCAGAGATGTTGTTTTGAACTGGCTAAAAGAGAGGAACGATTCAGGAGCTGGAATATACAGAACATCCCAGATAAAGTGGGGAAAGAACATCTCACGAAGGCGTCAGTTGCGACTTCCCCCCGAGACGGCGTTTCTGCTGATGAATCTGTCTGGCTTTTAACGCCACTGTCTCCTCATTTATTCCCGCTCTCCTGAAAAAAACCCACACTTCTGTGTATAACGGCGCGTTTTCGGCTGCTGCAGCACTTTTCATTTCGCCTTTTTGAACTTTACTTTGTTTCCTCTGCGCGCTCTCTTTTTCTTCCCCTCACGTTCGGCCGACGAGCGGCGTTTCATTTTGTCCTTGTAAGAGAAAAACAAACGGAGCAACAGGGGAGGGAGGGAGGGAGGGAGGAGGGAGGGAGGGGGGGAGAGATCAGGAGGGAGGTGTCCGAAATGTTTGCTTCTGCCTAATTGGGCCACAGATGAGCCAGAACGCCGGTGAAAAATGAGGCGCGTGTGCGAGGACGAGCGAGGGGTTAAAGGGGGGATCGACGGAGGAGTTCAGGAAGCAGACGAGAGCGAGAGCCAATCAGGGACGAGGCAGAGGAGGGGGGAGGAGTCGGTGGAGCCGCCGGGCGGCCTGAGGGGAAGCAATATCCAGTAATTAAACAAGAAGACTCGTCAAGCAGCGTGTGTAGCCGCACGACGGAAGCCCCGCCCCCCCTCCGGCGCTCCCCACGGAGCGCGTTCGCAACAACACGCTGCGTCCGATCACGTCGATGCGTCAACGCCGACGCTCCCCCTCCACCTGCCCCGTCGGCTCGGCGAGCTGAAGAAACGAACATTAAAAAGGGCACAGCCGACAAATATGCAAATATGTTTCAGCGCGTTGCCAGCGAGTTCGCCCCCGAGCTACGGCGCCGGCCTGAATGCAAAGATCAAAGTTGGTGACGAAACGGACGTGCAAAAAAAAAAGGGATAAAAAAAGAAGTTAGTGGTGGAGTTTAAAGAGGAAGCAAACGGATGAAATGGATCCGTTCACACCGACCCGCCGCAGGAGGGAGGGGCAGTAAAGAAGGGGGCGGGGCTTCAGTGGCAGCGTGACCCTCTGGGATCGGTGCAGCTCGTGATGTCACGAGACTTCGGCCGTGATCGTCTGCGTGACTGAAACTTAACCTCAAGAGGAGAAGACACGAGACTGACGACACAAACAAGCCAAGTCTTAGTTAGCATTAGCATTTATCTACTGAAACATCCCACATTAGAAAGCTAGCGTAGCTTTTTTCAACACTGTGTTTCGTGTCTGATGAGGAGTTCAAAGACCTGGGATCACATCGAGACTTTTGGCCTCCGTGTCTGGCTTCTTTCTGCATCTTTTCAGGCTCACTTGTGACCAAGTCCCCCCCCCGCCTTCCCTGCTGACCCGCCAGCTCAGGCTCCGCCCACCTTTCACCTCCACACTTAAACTCCAGCTCCCTGCAGCCCCACCTCGGAAGACGGATGGATTCTTTTGATATCACAGCTTCGGTATGCGCAGCTCGGTTCAAACCGTGATGGATCATCGCCCGACGTACAATAACAAGAACCAAACGGTGACGTGGGAAAGCTCGTGTGTTTATGCAGGTTTTGGGGGAATAATTAGGAGACGACGCTGCTTTCTTTTTCAGAGGATGATGAAGGACAAAAAACTTGCAAATGAGACAGGAAAAAAATGTGCGTAAGTGGGCGAGAGCACCTTCATTTGTCTGGGAAACATCACTCGTCTGTTGGAAAACAATAAATAAGAGAAGAAAAGCTGCTTCCTGCCAGAGGAAAACGGCTCCGTCTGGGCTAAAACTGCTGATGGAGGAGAGACGGGGGGGCGTCGGGGCTTCCAGGTGACGTGAAGACGAGCCGCCCGACCCGACGCAGAGCGCAGAAACAGACGAGGTGACGACTCCACCGCGGACTCCAGAGACGCAGAGCCCGACATCAATATTCCTCCCCTCCTCCCTCCCTCCCTCCCTCACTCGTTCCACGCCGGCCAAATTCATTACATTCCTCCCCTGCTGTCCGTCAAACCACTCCCACCTGGCAGCGCTGACTCCACTCGCATTTATTTTTTCACACTTTAGCAAAAAATTACGGTGCCTTGTCACTTTCTCCAGCGCTGCTTTCAATTTCCTGTGGGCGGCTGACGTCTGCTGGCTGTCGGCGCGGGGACGATGCAGGGGGCTATTTGATGTCGGCGTTATCTGGTTGGAGCGGGGCGGGCTGGGTTGTGTTCTTCTTCTTCTTCTTTACTTTCACTGCGAGGACCCCAAAGCTCTCGGGGGGGAAAAACAGCGCAGGGAAGAGCGGCAGATTGAAGTCACTCCAGCTCCCGCCTCAGAAGCTGACAGCTGAGAGATTAGTGGCTAATTAAGTCGGACGAGTTGACTGGCACGCCGGGAACAGCCCCCCGAGCCAATCAGAGCGCCGGTCGGGCTCGCGGAAAAACAAGAGGAGGACCACCGCAGCCCGTGGGGGAGAGTTCAGTCGGAAGAAAAGTAAGAGTGTCGCCGAAAGCAGCGCGAACGCTTCCCCGACTCCCCTGTTCTTCATCCCTCACGCACATCTGGAGAGGCCCGATAAGGAGCGCCGAGGCAAAACAACACGCTGATTGACACCTGGCGCGCTGCGCGCATATTTAAACCCGTGTAAATTTACTATTTCAGGTGCGGGAGGAAGCAAATAATAGCAGGATGTGTGTGTGTGTGTGTGTGTGTGTGTGTGTGTGTGTGTGTGTGTGTGTGTGTGTGTGTGAGTGGGGGGGGAGGTCTTGAGAATGCTGAATGGGAGCGACAGATGGAGGGGAGGAGAGATTTGCGTGGCGGGCTTTCGAAATGTCGCGGCTCGGTTGCACCATAAACACCGTTCTCTGACCTCGCCGTCAGACCACACACACACACACACACACACACACACACGTGTGCGCGTACACACACACACACACACACTCTACGGCGAGGCTTCGCCGCCCGTCCCTTTGATAGCTCCATCAAACGCCGCTCTCCGCTCGGCGTGCGAACGACTCTCCAAGAGCATCAAACGACATCAGACGCTCACCAAGGTGTCACCTGCTACGACCACGCTTCACCACCAGCTCCCACTCGGCTCCACGCCAGCACGACGCCACTCAGTTTCTAGAGTTTTCCATTCGCGATGGTTCCTGAAACCAGGAACTTTTTTAGCACCCAAGCGAGCAAACACGTTGCTTTTATCACCCAGCAACATAACATCAGTCGTGTTCGCTCTGTGAACCAGGTAAAATGAGGAAGAGTAAACCGACACAACAACAGACCAGGCTGGTGTTTGTGTTTAGGTGAAACACGACGGTTTCCTCTCACAGCAGCAGCAGAAGCTGGACATGATTCATTAGACTAATGCACACGCGATCGCTCCGCTGCCAGAAATTGAATCACTGTGTTAGAAAAGAATATTTCCTCCTGTGTTTTTTTCTGTACCTTTGTGTTTTGTGTGAGCAGTTTCATTTTTCTTGCGAGTAAATATCAATACGGACTCGACCCGCGGCTCCGAGGCCGACCACAATAACGTCCTTTATCTTCGGACTGCGGAGAAACGTTGTTTGCTGGATGAAAGCGGCTTTCAGGTGCGAGCTCCTGCTCTCCGTCTCCTCAGCGCGGCGCGGCGCGGCCTCGTTAGAGGTACCACAGGCTCACTCCTAATGGCTCCGGTTTAATTGCGGCTCCAGTGCTGCAGCTGGCAGCTGGATGATGAATGAGGAGGGGGGAGGAGAAACGAGTCCTCCGGTGTCGCAGCGAGGGATCAGGGGACAGTGGACATGTGAGAGGAGGAAGCGGCTCCGTGGCCCGTTGGTGCGCGAGGAAATCAGAGGAACGAAGGCGTTTCTGGGCCGCAGGTTTGGGGGAAGTGGGGTTTTGCACTCGCAACTCACAGCACGAGGTCCAAAGGTTTGATTTCTGACTTTGGCGTTTCCCTGTTCACTGCCGCCTCCGACTTAAAGCCACGAATGTTGAGGCTCATTTCACATTCTGGTCACACTGCTCGTGTTGGGCTGGGTGCAGTACGCAACATCGCCCCTAGGGGCAGTGCAGCCCCAGCAGTTCGTGATTTCGAGCTCATTTTGTAGCCGCAAAATCTTCAAGCTCTTGTTTTGATCCAAACTTTTGTGCCAACATGATTTTTTCTGTCTTGCGAGCAACACGGCCACCTTCAGTTCCCAGTCTTTGTCGGTAAACGCAAAGAAAACTCTGGCAAAACATCTATTTGGTACAGAAAATAGTAAATGTGTTCATTTGTCTGTTCTCCTGCTTCTCTTTCTTTCAGTTATTGCAGTTCTCTGCTTCTCAGTTTGCCTGTGAGTGGCTGGAGTCGTAATAAACTCGCAACAACAACCTAC
>JAUESF010000051.1:1153263-1168477 GCA_032274765.1 Malacoctenus tetranemus
ACACACACACACACACACACACACACACACACACACACACACACACACACACACACACACACACACACACGTAGACATATGCAGTCTGTTAAAATAAAAAAACTGGGTCGTGGATGTCCAGGTTATGAGAACCAGAGTGTGTGTTTGGGTGGAGGCCAGAGAGTGGATGGTTGTGGGATCAATCAGAATGGCATCTACAGCTAATAAGCCAACACACACTGGCTCGCAGACACACACACAGACACACACAATGTCACACACACTGAGAGAAATGTGAAATTTAAGCCAGCTCTCACCACCACACCCTGAGAATGTGCAGCACTGTGCTCCCTGCCAGAGACCACATTTAATGAGACTGCGAGGGACCAGTGCCTGAAGAGCGTATATCTAGAGACAGCACACACACACACACGCACACGCGCACCCACGCGCGCACGCACACACACACACACACACACACACTTGCAAACATACACAAAAACAAACACTCATTAATTGCAATACATAATTGTTCCAATGGATAATTGCAGCCGGGCTGCACACACATCACTGTGCCACAGAGGTACGGTAAAGTATGCCACTACAGAATACATACATCAGGTGTGTACAGCACGACAGTCCCATACTATAAACCAACCATCTTACTGGGTTGCAGTGAGGAACACATGCAGTCGATTTACTTAACATAGACTCTGTGCAAAGTATGCATAAACATATCTATTGTATGTAAACAAGAGTTTGGTTCCACTTGCGTGTCTGCTTGCGTGTCTGCTTGCATGTCTGCGTTTACGTCTTCGCGGTGCAATGCATCATGTGGATGTTTATGTAGATGTGTTGTTTATGCCTGGGCATTTGTTAGCGTAGCACACGAAAAAATGAGACGTCGATGCAGCTGCAGAAAGTCTGCCACCCCTCTGAAATCAACAGCAACCTTTTTCCTCTGAACCTCGACACTCTGCATGCCTCAGCTTCTTATGATCTTACTTCATTTTAACAGCTTTCAGCAAATTTGTCTTGTAGTGCAACCTCCATCTACCTCCATTAATTTGTTGACTATTTGTTCATAGACCAAGTCACTGATTTCCACCTGTAGTTTCACCCCTTTGGCTCGATTTTTCCCCAAGTGAGACGCTCTAGTACCCAGGAGGAGCTCAGTGTAGAGCCATGTTGAAAGGAGCCACCGGAGGTGGTTCATGCATTTGATTTAGAAGCTTTCTGTTATGGAGAAGGCCTCAGGAAGGACCCAGGACACGCTGGCGCGGGAACAACTCAGGGTGTCAACAACTCAGGGTCGCCCCCAGAACACCAGCAGGGAGAGTCCAGGTTAAAGGAAGTCTCATAAGCTCGGCTGAGACTGTTGACGCCACGACACGGACTGCGATAAGTACAAAAAGATGGATAAACGAAGTGAAGGTGGTCTATAAGCTCCACTGATCAGCGTTCTTCACATTCCGGGTAATCGGAGATGTCCTTCTCCAATATGAGGTACTTTTTGAAGGGGAACTTTGGACTTAAAGGAAAGTTTTTTTCCTGGGGTAATTTCGGTGTAAACATAATTCTTTAAATGTGAAAAAGTCCCTGCGGCTTCTGCAAAAAAAAGAAAGTTCGACAGCAGATCACAGACTTGATGGTTTACCCAGAGTTTCAGCTCTGGAGAAGCGACATCTCAGTGGGTTTTTTGAGTCCTCGTGTACTGTACGTCACCTCATCCCTCACCTGATGTTAGTTCTTCCTCCGCGTACTTTCTCTCTCGCTTGTCTTCACCTCATTTAAAATTCCGAGCCCTGAAGTCATGAAGGTTTTTTTGGGGGGGAGGAGGGGGGGAGCCAGCCAGGACAGCGAGTGCGGTTTAAATCTTTCTATTCTCTCCATGAGAAAGCTGTCTCATGGATCTGCCCTGCAGGTAGCTACAGAGAGCAATAAACAGCACAGAAGGCTTCGGGGGGAGGTTGTGACAAACGACAATGAGCCTGGAAATGACTCTCTGTTCAACCGGCATTTTGCATAAAGAACCTGAAGTGTTTGGATGTTGAATATTCATTTACCTGCGAGTAAATCTGCAGCTAGGGAGCTTTTAAGGGGCTTCTGAATGTATGTGGGAGGGTAAGCACAAGTGATGCGCTGGCATAAACAAAGCGTTACTACAAAACTGCTGCGAGAGGACGCACTTTCATGAGATCAATGCAGATTGACTGCCAGTTAGGCGGCTTTCTCATTGCACATTAGCACGACTTGCTGAGCCCGCAGTGGTGCCCAATCTTGGGATTCAAGACCTTCATAGACATCACCGGAGATTATGGGAGGGCCGAGGCTTTGGCTGAGCGAAGGTTGTCAAGATTAAAATCATCATAAAATAGTACACGCTGAAGAAACTGTTGGTTGCTTTTATTCTGAAGGTTCCTGCTAAATTGGAGAATGTTTCCACCCGTGTTTGGCTTCATTGTAATGCTTTGGTAGATAAAAAAATTGAGTGGACAGTATACCTGCTGCTTGGTGCACCACAATGCCAGTTTATGAGTAGCCTACTATCTATGAAAAGCAACTATCTCCTAATGGAAAACCCTAAAGACCAAGTCGAGGCGAGTCGATGGAAAAAGCCCCATTTTTGCAGCCACAAAGACTGGGGGAGTATGAATGGCCTGCAAGAGGACAGGACCACCGTCCTCCCACCAGAGAAAAACGGACTAATAACGTTCCAGTCACAACTCTCCGTCTCCCAGAGGACAGAGCGAGAAGCTCCAGGCAGGTATGAAAAAAAACCCAGACCCTCATAAATTAGCTTGCAGGTCCCGCGGTCGGCGAAGCCGGAGGGCCGCCTGCACTGATTTGTGCCAATAAGTCTCAGGTCCGATCGGCTCTCTGCGGGGCACTCGTTCCTTTTCTCCGCCGCGTCGCTCTCTCATTTCCTTGTACTTTTTGTCAGGTCTTTCTTTTTTTTCCTCCTCCCTCTGTGTTTAATATTGTGGCTCCTGGATCTCTGCTGGTATTGTGGTTCATAGACGGCTCCCGCTGATATTCATCATGCTTCTGTCTCCATGCCTGTCTCAGCCGCCCCCCTCCCTCTCTCTTTCTCTCTCTCTCTCTCTCTCTCCTCGCTGCCTTGATGAATGAGCAGTCCACTGTAACCTGATCCTCAGTCTCCTCCCTGCATACCTGAATAATAACATGCATACGGAGGAAATGTAGACAGGTCAGCGAGTCTGTGACCTGCCTGTCGTCCCGGGGTCATGACCTCCGTGTGACTTCAGATCTAAACATAACTTGTCGAGGCGCCTGAAAAAAAAAAACGGATAGAAGAAGGAGGTCACTGGATTTTGCCGAGGAACATCTTCAGACGGAGTGCGTCTGAGCTTCGGGGTATTTTTAGCCATAAAGCCCTTAAAATAACTCACTAATCTCTGGAAGTTGGATGTGACTTCAAAAGTGGTTTTTTGACAACATCCTGTGACTTTCATGTGGGAAGAAAGGACTGAGAGAAGGAATCATATAAATATCTGATCATTTCTCTTCGGCACAGGAATGATATCATCGCCCGCCTCACTGATCTCGCCGTGTTTTCACCCATTTCCCCCCGCGAGCCTGAGTAATGGCTCATTTAGGTCTATTAGGCTCTTCCTGTGCTGTGACGGATGAAGACCCGGGCTCCGAGTGTCTCCTTGTCTCCAGCACGTTTGAACTCTGACCTCCCGTGACATCGCGGCTGACTTTATGTCAGTACCATCTGCTGTTCGGTTTATTTATTACCGAGCTCCTGCAGAGTTAGGACTCAGGTCCCGTTTGATCATGCGGGACAGACCGAGCTCAGCAAGCGTGATCGTTGCTTTTCCGATTTGTGCTTCAGTGATAAAAGTTTTAATTGATGGAAACATTAAAGGAAATGTGTCCCAAAGCATTCTGGGAGTTGTGGTTAACTTCATTGTACTTTCCACACGATATAAAAACGATTTTTTGCCCACAAGATTCTGACAAAAACTGCAAGTTAGTTGTCTTCATGATAATTTATTCTGAAAAAAATGTTAATATTTCATTTCATAATTCTTTAAATCCTTTTTTTCCCATTGTTTTTGAACGTTTTTTTGACATCACGTGGAGACACGGATACGACTGAGTCAGATGTCTTTCCGTGAATGTAAATCTCATGTCTGCTCTTTTCATTTCGGCTCTGGTTTGAACTCCTAAAGAGAAAAAAGTCTGGGCTCACTCTGTTAAAAATTCAGCTGTTACAAGCTAAATATGCTGTGAGTTGTTCGCAGCTCAGACGGTGTTTAGAGCTCCTGCATTGTAGTCGAAAATATCCCCGACGACAACGAGCCAAATGTTGACGTTCTCTCAATGAAACGAGACAAAAGTATATAATACTACAAAACTGAAGGGACCTCAGACTCCCATTTCTCCTGCAACCAGTCGTTTAATCTTTTGCTTAAGGCTGCACTTATTATTCATTCAGCTGCTTTGTCACAGTTCAATGCTTATATTGCAATTGGTTCGCAGTTTACGCATTTCATTCCTAATTCAATGCGATTTTCTGCAAATGCACAACAAATAAAAGGCGGGAGAAAAATAGCTCCGAGTCTTCATTCACTCCGCTCGAAACGTCTTTTATTTTTTCGATGCACCAAAGCGCCGGCGCAGAGCTTCCCCCGATGCCAACATTTTATAATCTGGCGTTCAGACACAACGCTGAATCCGTCTCCCTCCACCGCTTTGTCTTTAAATCAGCGTGTTTTAGGAGGACATTCATTGAACTAATTGGTCGACACTGTCAAATTCAATTGATTTGCTGCATACTGACTTACCGCAAAACACAATAAAAACAACGGGAATATCATCATTACCGAAAACATTTGTTCTTTCTGATGCCGACTATTTAATAACTCAGACGGCTTTATGACCATCCCGGCTCTGTAACGGGCCCCTCGTTGTTCGGGAGCCACGTGGCCCCGGGCGAGTCGGGCCTGTGGGCGGGTTTAAGGACGGATCTGCTCGACGAGCACTGTTAAAATAACCCTCTGACGTGCGTCTGTGAAGGGGTGTCGCTCTTGCCTGGAGTTGCACTGCCTGCACTGACATTTTAAGGAGGAACTCCACATGATTTTCAGTGTCGGCGGTTTCCAACACGGGGTCCTGGACAGAGGAGGAAGGCCTCCTCTCATGTATGCTTGTGTCCACCAACGTTTGGCTTCACTATGAGCACTTTAGCAAAGGCAGCCTGAGAGCAAACAGAGGAAGGAACCACTACCTATGTTCATTCTCCAAGCAAACTGCTGCCGGAGCAAAATAAATTGCATCTTCATACGGAAATTAAAAAAGATTCATGAGGATATTATCGCATGTTTGCACTCTTTTTCTTTCTCTGTTGCAACGTGATTAAATGCTGTTTTCTCACAGAGCACTTCGCCATCCTTCAGAAACTCTGCAGAGAAAAAACTAGGGTGCATACAAGCTAAATGTGTTGTTGCCCTTGACAAACAGCGAGACATTTGGGTTAGCCTCAGAGGATACGGGTATGACAACCCTTAATCGATCTGAGCTTTTCGGTTATTTTTTGGGGGGGAGGCGTGCAGTGAAGCGAGCGCTCGGAATAGATCGGGTGACTTGTCCTGAATAAAACACACTCACACACCACCTTGTACCAGCTGCAACTTTCACCTCTCCTTCCTGCCCGAGTTTGAGCCCACCGTCAGTTTTGTCAATTATTGACTTCGGCCAAAATAAATTTTACTGCCTTTCAGTTTTACGACGGCCTCGCATGTCTTTGCTTTCTGTTTTACCATGAGCCATAATTCCACAGTGAACTCTCTTTATGCTCCATGGAAAAACCAATAGACAATAAAAACGACTTGAAACTGTATAGTTCTGACACCGGCGTCTCTGCATATAACAGAAATACCAGATGCAGCCAAGTGTGCAGTCAGAGCCTCACGCAATGTCAAACGCTGAGGCTCGCCGCTCTGGTCCCGCGGGGACGCTGGACAGTCGGCTCGGCTGGAGACCACGGGTCAGGGTACACGGTGTGCGGGTGTGACGGTGTGTATGTGCTCGTTTGATTTCACAGAGAAAAGAAGGGACAGGAGGAGGACGTGGAGGGGAAGCCAAACTCAGGGGAATGGGAGCAAAGTGCGGACATTATGGGAGCCGGTGAATGATTTTCTCTTGACTGGTGCGAGTCATTTCACTAGGAGGTAACAGACACATTTACTCGTGCTGGATATGTGAGGGAGGAATCAGGGAAATGGTTTGATGCAGACATACTTTCAGTCAATAACAAGAAACCCTCCTCCTACCTACTGTATCCCTGGAAGGAGTCTGTGAAGGGGCGATGGATTTGCGATTACAAGCGTCTGCCGTTTCCACAGAGATTTTTCTTGTGAACTCTTTTTCAGACTGCGATCTCTAACTGATCCTAATATTATTTCACATGCACATTCGTACTGGTTAGAGGACGAAACCTCTCGACTGTGGTAGATTTCCTTCAATAAATCTCGTATTTATTGAGTTTTTTAGGTCCTTTTCAGTATAAATGACTAGAGCGTACCTTTTACTGCTCTACAGACTGCAGGTCTTAACCGGTTGTTTTGATAATTCACACATACGTTAGTCAGATGACATCTCTCATTTTTCTTTGAGTTCAGGTAAACGTTTGGTCGGGTCACGTCATCAGTCCACTTGTGAATCATTCATGCATTTGCTCAATTTAACGAGAAAACTATCTTAGAACGGCAGCGAGCACAAAAGAACAGCCCTGTGAGTCAGTTTTTATATAGTTTCAACATGTTTGAAGTGCTTTTGAGATTCGGATTCTCAACAAAAGCAAAAGGATTGTAAACTTTAAACACGATTTGTCAGGCTGATGAAATCTAACGCAGATTTTTTTGCCTACAAATCCCTCCGTGGTCTCGTTCAATACAATTCCTTTGATTTCTAGATACTGTGATCAGATTAGGTGTGATGTTGGGTACCCAGACACAGTCAAGCCCAATTAGTGGCCGGTGATCCCGGGTCTGATCGTTGTTGTTCCACGGCCGTCCTGGTGTCACATCGGATCACCGAACCCTCCGTGATCTGGGCCCTCTGAAGCCGCCCGCATGGCTTCACATTCAGGCGGTATATTTACCTTTCTAAGTGAGCTGAGAAAAGTCCTCATTAATAACGGGGGATTGTTTTGTCTCTGAGCTGTCTGGCTCGATGCTGGCTGCTGAAACCACTCAGAGAAAGCAACAACAAGGCCACCGGTAGCTCGTTTAGCTAATCTGAATATCAGACACAAACACGCAGCTCGAGTAGGTCGCAGCACCAAAAGCTGCTTATATTTGGAAAGCGCAGGATTGACGTGTTTGTGTTGGAGCACTCGTGTACATACATGTGCTTGTATGTGTGTATTTGCATACGTGTGTCACATGCATATCAGTGTCGCTGCACAGCTGAGGGAAGGAGGAGGTGTGCCCGGTCGGATTTCACCGGTTGAACTTTGCGGCAGGATGCATTTTGCGGGGGTAAATCACGCGGAGGGGCGACTGCTGTCAGGAGGGTGACACTCTGAGCGGCTCACCGGGGGGAAAGTGAAGCGACCCGAGCGCCGCTCTCCATTCCGGCTGCACACAAATGCCTTTGTTTCTTTATGCTAAACTCAAACATCGCCGCTCTGTAATGTTCGCTCTGTAATCCCCTCTGAAGCAGCACAAAACCTCCCGTCTCATCTCTGAGACCTGTGACTCAGTGACTTACTGCCTCACTACAAGGCGGCTTTTTGTCATCAGATTGCTTTTTCTCCCTTCTGCGTGCGTCACAATGGGAGGCTTAGCGCATCTTATTTTGATTAAAGTGTATTTATATTAGTGAAGCACTGTGAGAGAGGAAAAAGGAGACACTGAATCTATGAATTTCAATCGACAGAACCCCCGAGTGATCTGCAAGCTGCAGCCACACGCCATGCAGGGTCGGAGGCTTATTGCAGCAGGAGGTGCTGGCTTATGACTTCACCGCATGGAGGTATTGTCCTTAAGCCACACAACTGGCTTCTGCCTCTTTTTTTTATGAGGCCAATAACAGGGGATCTTTAGAGGGTGTGCTTTTGAATCGAAGTGCAGGATTAAAGTCATTAGAAAGAAGAAAAAAAATGAAAAATAATTTCAGACATTAAAAATGCCCTTTAAATTCTGAACGTGTTTTATCACCCCGAGTATCATTCTTCCCGTCCGGAGTGTTTTCTAACATTTTAAAATGTGACAGTCGTTCTCATTTATTCTGAACTCTTTGACAGCAATTTTCAAAACACTCACAACCTGCATATTTGAGGCGAGTCCTCCAAAGTAAAAGTCCAAAAAGTTTTCTGTGATTTCCAAAGCAGTTAAGAATCTCAAAATATAACTGCATGTAAAAATATAATGAAAGAAATACTTTTTTCCCCTGAAATAATAAGATAAAGATAAAATCGAAGACTTGTTTTATTGTTTTTGTTTTCTGGGCGGGGGTGGTTATGTGATGCTAACCTTTTCTACATTAGGTTGAATACAGTCAGTGAACTGAATGAAGAGATAAATGCTGTATTTCATTTTTGAAACAAGTACAGAAACTTCTGCTGGCAAATAACAACAAAAATAGCACTAAAATTAGAAAGGCAAAAGGTGACTGTCGAAAAAAAAACTGGAAAAAAACCCCAAAATTGAACAAAGACCATGCATAACTTTTGTGTGTTAACTGAGAAAGTGTGGATGACATTTGACTTTAAGATCACTTTTGTGAAACATCACTTTCGCCTTCACAAACCATACTTTCATTTTGCAATTACCGGCTTCAATTAGAAACCTGCATTTTTTTTCCTTAAGATGGTGCAAATTTGACTTGATTAACAGTTAAAGTTTACATTGGAAATGGCTAAATCGCAAAAGCATCTTTTCTACTTTGAGTTGGATTAAAATACAGCTCATAGAAAGAACTTTGTTGCAATCACTCTTCTGTGACCACTCAGATGACCCGTTTAAACCTCACAGAAACTCGTGCATCTATTTGTTTAATAGAATTAGCAGTTTACATTCTCTCTTTAAAGCTGCGAGCAACATGATTTGAAGTTTTTCCAGCGTATTTTGCCAACACCAGATGCATCCTGTTAGTCACGGGTCTAACAATGGCGTCATCTGAAAGTGTTTTCCAAACCTCCATATAAGCTGTTTTCACCCCTTCCAGCAGCTCCACATTTATTAGCGAGTGATTGTCACTTCATCTGTAAATCAGTGACTTCGTAAAGTATCTGTAAACCAAAACTTTGGAACGTCCTGCACATGCAAAGATCAACAATGGTAAAGATAAACGTGCGGAGAAGCGTCATTTTTTCTCGTGGACGCTCTGGTATTTGTTGACATATTTTCGGTGACATAAATTCGTCGCAGCTGGGTGGAATATAAACTACGGTTGCCTCTACGCCCCGAAGGAGCAGAACCGACAGTCACAGGTTATTTATTCAACTGATTGGTTGCTCACAATTAGGAGGCCGCGTCTGAGCTAATGTGACCCCGTCGAAAGGAGATGTCAGGAAATATGCGAGCGAGAGGAGGCGACGCCGACGAAACAAAGGTGATCAACTGCGCATAAATCTCGGAGTCATTTATCGTTTGCATCAAACACAAGTTTTCTGTGTCTGTCACTGCGAATTAGGTGCAGCTCACACCAAGCAAAGTTGGCAGTTGAGAGCAAAGTCTGCATCTGTGAGTTCAGATGGAGACGCGATGTCTGTTTGAGCTGAGCATTTAATAAGTAATTGTCGGGGACGGAGGTGGGGTGGGCAGCCATCCCCCCCAGCTGGATGCTTGACCTCGGTTGGGTTCTGAATATCAAAGCGATACACAAACGTCAAACAGCGATCAGACGTGCGATCTGACCGTCACTGTCTCCAAAGGTTAACGACACACAAGTTAAAAGAGGGAAGGAATATGTCATCTTTCACAAATGTTTCACAAAAAACTCAAAATTAACACATAATATATCTGTGTTCATCATCTCGCTTGTCCGTTCTAACTAGACGAGCCAGCCTGGTCTTGATTTGTTCCGCTAGCGTGAGTTGTTAAAGTCAATAACAGCTGATGAACCCTCAGAGAGCAGAGTTGATAAACACAACATCTGGCTTGCATCTAGTCTCATGCTACATGCTACAGGTTTTTTAGTTGCCCATATTCAAGCTGTTTATTACGGACAAATGCTTTTATGTGACTTGGCAGGGAAGCGCGGCGTTCATCGCAGGCAACTGCGATCGCCATTCTCGTCACTCCCCACCTAATACCGAGCTTTGCAACCAGCACGGTGGATCACCGTATCGGTGTGTACACGCCAACCCTGCACGAACCGGAGGCTCAGACTTCAGGGATTTGGGGAACATGCAGAAAGAGAGATTGAGATCCCATTCACGTCAGAGTTTCGTTGGTAGGTTTGTGCTTGTTTGTGTTGTCACAGTACAGTGACTTTTAATGAGAGGAGGAGGATGAGTGTTACCGGGAGCTTGTCACAATAAGAGCTGAAATCCAGACACAATGCGTCTGCTTCTGGCACCCTTGGATGACCCCGTGCACACTGAGCTGCAGTTGTCTGGAGTGTGTGTCTGTGCACGAGTGTGGGTGTGTGTGTGACAACTTGCCACAGTCTGTACAGTCACTTTATGTGTGGGTGTGCTTGAAATGGGACTTTATTGCAGTCTCTTGGGAACCCATTGGTTTCCTTTGTCTGATCCTTTGGACCCCATGGGAGCTCGGAGGCTTTACAGTTTCACTGTGTTTCCCCCCCACACACACACACACAAACACACACACACACACACTTTCAAGAATTGCCGTATAGATCTGCCAACCACCTCTTCCTCCAATCGACACCAGAAAAAA
The DNA here is from genome assembly GCA_032274765.1 of Malacoctenus tetranemus. Classification (NCBI taxonomy): domain Eukaryota; kingdom Metazoa; phylum Chordata; class Actinopteri; order Blenniiformes; family Labrisomidae; genus Malacoctenus; species Malacoctenus tetranemus. The sequence goes on from JAUESF010000051.1 coordinate 1,164,129, forward strand.
AAAGGATTCCCGGGGGGGCCCGAGTCGGCCTCCCTGCTCACTCACTCCATGTCTAACATCGATAAAATGACCTGCAACCACTCAAACACACCTTATTGTCGCTTCCAATTTCCTGCCTGCTTACAGATGCAACACAGATGACTGAACCAAGACCTGGGAACCGCACAGCTCACAAACTGGCTGGTACTGAAAGCACCTTCATCAAAATCAACCCAAATCCTGTTTATTTTAGTCCGCACATTAACCCTTTACCACCACGCTCGCTCGTTCAGTAGAGCAAATGATAGGACCTCATTTTTTTTATTTTGCTCAAACAGAATATTTTTGAACTGTTAGTGCAAAGAACAATTGATTCTAGAAAAACAAAAGCATTGAAATATAGCAGAATAAATAATTTGAAGAGATTGGCTCGTTCAGGGTTAGTAAATCTTCCCAAAATTCTTCATTTAGTTCTTTGTTTATTCGGCCAAATAGGAAAAGGAACATCATGTGATTTGGGGGCACAGCATGGCCCCCAGCAGCTCATTACACAGCACAAACCCCAATCATACATTTTGTGCTGTCCAAAAATACAGTACAGTTCCTGTATCAAACTCAAGGACTGGAAAATTGCATTTGCTGGCAACATGATTAAAGACCCAAACGTGAATTACCAAATGCAAAAAGAGACATCGTTACAGGGCTAATGGGTGCAGGTGAGGTGCAAGGGATTGTGGGATGACTGGAGGAAAATACTGCAAACTCGCTGAGCCTGTTGGAGATATATTTTACATTTCATTTCTGCTGTTGTAAGCATTTTGTAATCCAGGATTCTGATAAATGCTGTATGGATAAACAGAGGAAATGCTGGGTTTGGGAAAGTCGCATATAGAGCCGAGGGGACTACAGAGGCTGCAAGCAGCCAAGCCAACAGAGATGCCGACAGATATAACAGATTTAAACCTCAGGAGGAAAGTGAAAGCTGAAGACCTTCAAAAAAAATTCCTAAACTTCTGCTGGTTTTAAGAGCTCGATTGTGACAATTACAGCAGATATTTTGACAGTTTTTCTTGGCAGCCTAATACCTGCCGAGCAGCAGCACAGCTATACGAGGAGTGCATTCGAAGGCAGGCTTTAGTATTGTTGTTATACAGTTGGCATTAATGGAAGGAAATCCTTATCATCTTCAAACAAACACTGATAACCAGCTGGCTGGAAGATCCTCTAAAATTGGCTTATGGTAGAGGTTAGCTAATGGTTAGCTAACCACCACCAGATAGGTGTCTTTGATGAGAGCTTAAAGGGGCTGCAAGACTCACTTCGGATGATGCTAATGCTAAAGCTACATGACCAGGACAGAGAGAGACAGCAGCGCTGAAGCTCTCCGATTCATTTCACATATGCTGAAAACAAAATGGCGAGTACCATCGAATTACACTGTGCTGCCCCCTCTCCGAATTTCCTTGGGGGCAATGTTGACGAGTTTGAGTCCCCATAAAAAAAACTCTGAACTTAAAACTACAGAATTAGTTTTGTTTTACTTCCTTGAGTTTATTTTGACTGACAGCCGCTTGCTTTGGGATCACAGAAGAGTGATGACGCTGGCATCTGTTATTTTCCACACTGGACTGCCAGAGCGGGTATATTAGTTTTAGCAGCTTTTCCTTCTGTTTGAAAGTCACTGGTGAGAACAGATGGAAAGGGAGAGCAAGAAAAGACAGAAAAAAATGCCAGTAAATGAGCATAAATAGTCTGCAAATGGTTGGTATTCATGCAGGTAAGCAGCGAGCAGCTAAGCGCCTGACAGGGCTGCACATCGAGGTTTCAACGCGGTTTGGCAGGTGCTCTGAAGACGCAGACAGAAGGCTAAATAGTAGTAGAAGGTGTTTTTCTTTGCTTCTTTCCATCTGTGGGCAAAGCTAAAACTCATAACAGCGATCCTATTATGTTATCAGTGGTGTATAACATCTATAACAGCATTCCTGCGACAGGTGTGTAATCTCAGCCAAAGTGTTTTGACAGTCCATCAAACCACAAATGCAGGCTGCAGTCTCGTCTTTTCGGCTTCATTTTGAATGTCGTTCTGTTTTGATTCTAATCTGTTTTATGAAAGCTGCACGACCGCCGCCGCCACACACAAACACTCATATCTGTGTCTGCTCCGCGCCTCGGCTTCCTACAGGGGGGTTTTATTGCTATCCTCACCTGGCAGGGCGACATCATGATCTATTCTCCGCACTCGTCCATCTCTGAGAGAAGTAATCACCTCGGCTCTGCTGTAGCAAACCTCGCTGTCAGATAAATGATACGGACGCGCTAACGAGAAGAGTCCGTGGTGGCCTCGCTTTTCTGCACCTGAAGTGCGAGCTTTTCACCTCTCCTGCTCCAGGTTTGGGGGTTTCAGTCCTCAGATGATCAATTCTGTGTCACCAAGCATTTGCAGACCTAAATTGATGGCGCTGGGCCTCAGTTGTTCGATCAACAACAATGAAGGGAGTCGGCAGAACAAGTCCAAACTTTGTTACATTCAATTAAGACTTTAATTTTTATGTTTCTATTCATTCATTAGTGCAGGTTCAAACACGCAGGCGCACAAAATTTGCTAGTATGAGTGGGAAAAAGTACCGATAAAACACCAACTACTAATGATAGACCACTGCCTCACCACGCTTTTCCAGCCTTATTCTTGATTCTCTTTGATAAAGAGGTGAATCACATGTGGACGGACATGCGCACACAAACACAACCAAGCACGCACCGTCTCATTTAAAGGGTGGAGGCTGCCGGGCCCTGAATAGCTCTCTCTTTCACTGGTGCATCACTTAAGGACACAATGTGCACGAGGTCCAGTGAGCACGCTGAATGATGGCATATTTTTGCTGGCGTTACTCCTTTCCATGCCAGAGAATAGAGTGGCTCTCCTCCTGGGTTATGTTTGCATCTTTTTCTGTTGTGGCCGAGGTAGATTATTAATCATTAATTCCCCCCCTTCCCCCCCTCCCCATCTCTGTCCCAGGCCCATCTGTGTGGGCTCAGGCCCGCATCGTCTCTCCTTCTTCCAATTTCTGCTGGGACTTCTGCTCTGTACTTTTTGTTTCCTGCCACTGTACAAACAATGTTTTTAATCCTCTTTGGGACGGTGCACATTTTGAATCAAGGGCAGAAAACGCTGCCGAAAAATCAATTTGTTTTACACATGCAACTGGATTCAGGATACAAACCTACTTTATCGTAATCTTGTTTGAAAATATTCAGCGTTTACATAAGTGTTTACCTCAGAATGTGATTATTGTTATCTGGGATTTGCTGCTGCAAACTCTAATAATCCAATTATCCCAGACAGAAATGTATGCACGGCTATTTTTAACACAAACATGTGATATCAGCTGTATAAACCCCAGTTTTTTAAAGTCTCCCTGCCTCACAGCTGTCTGCTGTGGAAGGGACCATGGACACAGGCCTTGACCAAGCAAAGTGGTCTATCCATGAAAACACACGCGCAAGTTGCCATCAACAAGCAACTGTCTCCAAGAGTTTTGTCACTACTGCTTTTTTTCCCAGGAAGTTATGGCACAAGGAAAAGCTTTATTCACACTCAAATTAGCGTTTAATTACAGTCCGTCATCGACTACAGGGTGATTTTCTGGTTTCATCCATTAACCGTTTCTCGGTGTTAGTGGAGTTGGTCCTTGGAGGCCCTGCTGTTCTGGGTAACGGGGTCCAGTGGCCTCACAGCTGCTTTTCACATTCCCACATCTCCCTGAGACTGTTGACTTCATTTCCTGCAGGCTTTGCCCCAGGACACATTATTCTGCCCTTTCATTCCCTTGAATTTCTATTCCCTCACTTTTCCCCCCTCATGTTTTCTCTCTGCTGTTTCTTTCCGTGCCGGTGTTTTTTTGACTTTTACTAACTGTTGCCTCGAAGTTTTCTCAGCTCTGACCTGACAGTGACCCGCATTAATTTCCCAAATCTGTCCTCTCCGCTCCAGCAAACAAATTAAAGAGGAAACAAAAAAATAAAGTAGCATTTGATGTGATAGCTTTTTTATTCTCTAAATCATGCAGCAAAAATGCTTTGTGAATGAAATATGAACCACATGCCTTTGAGCAAACCAGAGACAGCAGATACGCATGTTGTGTCTGAATCGTTCCAATTATTGACACCATATCGCTGCCGGTGCCAGACTATTTATTTGCTTCTGCTGGTGCGACTCGACAGTGAGTGGCTGCTTTTGTACAGATGTAAGGTAGCATCAAAGATTCAACTTGTGACCTCACAAGAGTGCAAGCACGCAAGTGTGTGTGTGTGTGTGTGTGTGTGTGTGTGTGTGTGTGTGTGTGTGTGTGTGTGTGTGTGTGTGTGTGTGT
>JAUESF010000051.1:1170326-1189581 GCA_032274765.1 Malacoctenus tetranemus
GTGTGTGTGTGTGTGTGTGTGTGTGTGTGTGTGTGTGTGTGTGTGTGTGTGTGTGTGTGTGTGTGTGTGTGGCCTTTGCTTTAGCTATTCAAATGACTTCTTCAAAAACGAGTGGTTCATCAGTAGGTCAACCTTGAAGAGACGTCGGGTGATTTATGGTGTCTTCAGAAAGGAGGGGGGTGAGATGCAGGAAGTAGGGAGGGGTGGCAGAGGAGGGGGGTGAGGAGGAGAAGGGGGCGGGGGCACCTAATACCCCATACCCCATTCAGAATGAGATGTTTTGCCAGCCTGCATGTTTGGTGCCCCTGCCGTGACCAACTGTGTTGACGGCGTGGATGAAAAATAGGCCAAGGTGCTTTCAGGAACCTGGAAGTGTGAAAAAAACGCCCCACCCTCTTCTCCTCATACTTAACATTCTGTCCCAAACAAGCGCTCCATCACATGCAGCTACAACACAAACCTATTTGATTAAGGATGCGTTGTTGACCTACATTTATTATCTTAAAACAGAGAAAATAAACGTGTTTTTATTCGACTTCAGACGAATGAAAGCTACGTAAGATCTGCCGTCCGACCCCCGCTGTGCATCACTCGTTCCCTCGCACACGTCCTCTTTTCATCTCCTTCTTCACTTCAATCAAAATGATCCCTGAATTCCTCCCCGTTCCTACTTTCCTCTTCCTGAGTGTCTGAGCTCGTACTGCAGGAACCCCCTTTGATTAAAAGTGTACATCTCTCATGCCAGGGTCCATTAGTTGTGACAGTTGAGCACGGAAACTGTAACACTGTCCGTGCGAAGACACTCAACTGCTGCCATGTGTCCTGCACTCGCACAGCTGAGCAGGGAGTTGGTTTTAAGTGACATCCGAGATGTCAGTGCAGCTTCTGCGGAGACGAGGATGTATAATATATTTCTGTGGTGAGCTGGAAAGAGAAGCTTCTCAACTGCTGTGAGGCTAAACTGCTATAAAGCACATTAGCTAAAAATAAAGTTGTTTAGTAATTCATCTATTTCAAGATGTCTTAAACTTTGAGAAGGACACACTGTTCTGGTGATGGAAAGGCGTCTCTGGCTTCACCAAAACAGTTTGTCAATTCCTCTTTCTTTTTTGATATCCACTAAGTGAAAATTCATCAGCGTTCAATCTAAAGCTTCATAAAACCTCGTTGGACTGTTTCACAAAGGTAAACACAGCTGCTGTGTGAAATAATTAGGCAGATCCGAGAGCCCCCACCACCAAATTCAAATCCTGTTGACTGTTGTTGGTTCAAATCATTTCCCTAAAAACACAATGAATATATCAGAGTATATTTAGCGCACAAATATTTAGATTAATTTTGGTTCTCACCCCTGGTTGTGTTTACCCTGTATTTTTGTTTTCTCTCTCTGGAAGCATCAGCTCAGTGCTTCTCCTATGGGCCTGCTGTTTGATGTGGAGTAAAAGGCTCCAGGAGTTTATGAATGAATATTTTAAAAGGGATTCAGCGAGGCGGCAGGGCACAAAATGGTTCCTCTGTCCTCGCTACAAGTCGGTCAGTCATCTCGCCGCGAGCCCTACGCCGGTATCTCATAAAAGCAAAGCTGCATCAGTGTGCTGGGAAGGGGAGCTGCGTACAGGAAGGGGCTTGTGTGCGTGTATGTGTGTATTCGAGATGTTTGAGTGGAGAGACGGACGGAGGAACAGAGGCGCAGGGTGTGGGAAAAGAGACGGAGGGAAACGTGTGGGCAGGCGCTTCTAAACTGGGAACTTTTGCTGTTTGAACTTGTGGCCCGTCGCATTTAGTTGCTGATCAGTGCAGCTCAGGATGTTGCTGTCAAACTGTGGCGAGTTTTACAAAAAAATAGATGAAAGTCGAACTCCGGAGCTGTTGTTTGCCTAATTTGTTTTTAAGTAATTTCTTAGATAATTTACATGTTCTGTCCTTTCTGTCAACTGAATGCAGTTAATTTTTCAGACAAAATAAAACCTTTTTGTCCCAACCAGGCACCCACACCTGCACATACTCTGACTTCCTACAACTTCAGACATGCTCAGCAAAGATTAAGATCAAGTCTTCCAGTCCTAAAGTTAAAAGAATAGAGAGATAAACGTGCTTTGTGTTTCAAATGACAGAAATGTATCTTTAACAGGCTCATAAAGAACAAACTGATTGAAAGAATAGACATTTTGTCTGTTGGGTTGAAATTTGAATATCCATGAAGTAATGTCCTGCTCCTGCAGCTTGGCGTAGTGCAGCGAGCCTCTTTGTGTTATATTCCACTTGTGCATGTTGTTTAATAATGTAGGCTCCTTAGATTCAGTGTCCAGAGAAAGCGACAGCATCTTTGTCCTTATGAAATTTGTTACTTTACCTTCAGATTTTAATAAGTTAATGTGAAGCGACATAATCGTTTGATTTTGAAAGGACTCTTCAGCCTTATCTTTTGTGATAATGGTGCAAAAACAAGACAGATTAAAGAGAGCACGTGTCTGATAATGATGCAAACTGAACTCTCCTGAAAGCAACACGAGTGACTGGCGGCACACCGACTCCCATTGGACGCTCAGCTCAAAGTCTGTGTCTGCGCCCCCCCCTCCCCCCTCCCTTGGTGTTATTGCATAACACCAAGAAATTGGCCAATTCTGTGAGGGCCCACAGTGAGCGTGACTCTGGTATCAGTGTAAACTCAAAAACTACATCTCCATGCAATGTGATCTCTGCTCCGGACTCTGACTTTTTTTGGCCACGCAGCTGAAATTCCTCTTTGTCTGGTTCCAACCAGTCATTTCTGCGGGGAAGCGAGGGGAGACGGAGGTCACGGTGGCGGGGGTGCTGCAATTCAAGTTGTATAAGTGTCGGTCTTCACCTTTTTCCCGTGTTCTGTGCAGTGGAAACATGGCAGGGGGTGTAATTCTATAACAGAGACGAGTGATTCGGTTGCAGCAATGAACCGTTGTGACGTTCACAACTGCATTTCTCGCAAAACTTTAACTTTTCAGTCACGATCTTGATTAAAGAGTACAATAAAGACACTCGGTTTAATTGGGGATATAATCTTCTCCGGCAAATGACTTTGAGGCTTGTTAGCGTGGAATTTCTAGACAATGAGGGTATTTTCTTTCCATGTGAGCCTTTTCTTCTGCTACCTCTGATTATCTCTGGGAAATCCCATCCCTCAGGTCATTTAGTGCCAAATGTTTTGAGACGCAGTAGAGTCTGGGAATGCTAACATCCCTGCATGCATCGCCTGAGACATCTCGGGAGGGGCCGCGGGCTGTCGAGCAGGCAGGTGTGATAAACACACATAATACGGGAACGCTACTTTGTCAGATGAAGTTCGCTGGCCGTGTGTCATCGTTTGGAAGTGATGTAGTGTGTTATTCTTTTCCTTGGCCCAGACATATACAGTTTCCATATGTTGGTTACACACACGCTGCCTCTCAGAGAGTACGAACTGACGAAACGTGCAGTGCAGTGGACTTTCACACAAACACAGACATGTTTGCAAACTCTCCAGTGTAGGTCACCACATTCCCCCCTGGAAGTCGATTAAAACAAAAAAACAGCACCACGGCGAGCTGATGTGTGCTTCCTGTTGTTTAAATCAGAGTCTATGAAAGCCTTCGTCTGAGTCGCTTGCTGATTTATTTTGAGGCCAAATCATTAGACGGTATGACCTTCAGCACAGAAAGTGTTCAAAAAAAGAGGACCGAATCGATACCGGTGGCCAAACGGTAATGAAAAAATGCGACTGGTCCAAGTTATGTCACGTAATCCACCGCAAAAAGTGTGACCGGCCTCTAAAGTGAGTGAAGATAAACAATTTTTCCCGTATTTATGAACCTGGACGCACTATAGCAAATCAATTTTCTGTGAGCTTATTGTGTAACATCGTAATCAAAGATAACTGATGGATTTTTTTAAAGCTTCAGGATGGATGAAGCAAACAGAGAAACAAAGGAAGAGAAGCAGATACACTCACCCAGCATGTGAGTAAAGCATGTAGCTCCTCGCTGGTCAATCGATCGTTTCCAGCCGTCTCAAAGTGCCTTATAATGTATTCCACGTTCACACAAACAAGCCCGCTGTGATATCAACATGTCGACACATGACTGAGAGCCAGTTGCAGTTCAGTGCCTTGCTCAAGGACACATGACAAGGTGAGGAATCAGCCTGGCAACCTTGACATTGTAGGACAACCCAGCAAACATCTTTATCATCTCAACTTGAAAGTCATATCATCTCTGAATACGTTAATCATGATGCACCTCAAGGAGAAAGCCAGCAGCGGCGGCAGTGGCACACCTTTCACCTCTCACCAAGGTCAGTAATGAGGTGATGGGAAAATCAATATGACTGTAAATTAAAAAACCTAAATCATAGTTTCATTAACTTCTGACGGCTGCAGAAGGTCCTGCCTTCATCCGCGGGCCTCAAGGTTCATCAGCCGCGTGTTAGATTGCGATAAACAATGTTAAGTCTTTATTTATGTAGCCCGAGCGCTGGTTTATGAAAGCACGAAACGTGATAATCACCGCCTCTGTGCGTTCCACTGACCCGTCTCCTGGCTTATATCTGAGAGCACTCGGGTTAGATGGTGTTTTTCTCTCAGGTTATTTAATAAAGCCTCATAAAAACCTGCTGAATTCCTCTAAATGTTTGTTGAGTAAGAAAACAGGAAGGCAGGCATGCCTCGGTTCATTAGCGAGCCGCTGAGCAACACTTTAGGTACGCGCTGCCCGGGGGCAACTCTCAACTCCGCACATACACAACGCAGCACTGTAAACATATTCCTGCACGCATGTTGAACATAATAATGAGGCGGTGAAGCGCCCGCAGATCCACACTTATGTCTACACGCCTAAATATGCACACGAACTATAAATGTATTTTCAAAATCGTTAGTTGTACCAAAAAATTCCCAAACAGAGGCAACACACAGGCACACACAGAGAGGTGTGATCTTCCAGGCAAGGCTGTGAAACGCTGCTATGTGAGAAAACACCTCGCAATGCAAACAGAGCTTCACAAGGCGAGCGCTTGTTCTAAGGCCAGAAACTCAGGGCAGTGCTCCTCGCATCTATGTGAGAGGAACGAGAAGAGGAGGAGGAGGAGGAGGAAGAGGGGGAGGAGGAGGAGGAGGAGGAGAAGCAGGAGAGCGGGTGATCAGACGAGATTTAACCTGACCTGATGGGAGGCATGAAAAACTGATGAGGGAACAGAAATCAAGCAACAGGAAGAAGAAAGAAGAAAAGAATACAAGAGTGCGGTGCAGGGGTGATTGAGGCTAAGGGTTCCCTGAGAGGTAACGTGGAGGGTGGGAGGAAAGATGAAGATAGAAAAAAAAATAGAAGACCGAGTGAACTTGAAAACACAGAGCAGCGAGGTGAGGTGAGGTACGAGGAGATAGAGAAAGGAAGAACAAGAAAAGCTCCAACGAGCGAAAAGAAAAGACAAAAAAATGACTCGTTTCTCACCTAAAAAGTTAAAACGTTCCTTCTCAACGACTCCAAACTCAAATACTGATACTTTCCATTGTGGTTTTAGATGTTATCTTGAGTAAACCTTCTTACAATGAGCACAAGAAGTCTCACAACACAAAAGTTTCAAAGGGGCATTCATTTTTTATAGTTTGAAGGTAAATTAATCATTATGAGAACATACACGTACTTTTCTGAGGTCAGAAATAAAACCGACTGTTTTTGATATCTGGCCACGGTGATTGTACCGATTTATCAGGTTTATTAATAATTTCAGTGTTTATATGTTGCTATATTATACCTGTTTTTGTTTGCAATCTTTTATAACCTTCCCGATGGAGCTAATGTGAATGTGAGTGACTGATTAAATCTGTCAGTGCCTTTTAACTTCTGGAAATTAAAAGTGTATCACTGAAATCAGGGAGTCGTGGTTTTAAATGCTACAGTGATGCATCTGTCACTTGTTGTTAGGGGAAAAAACTCAACACAGCTACTTTAAAGTGTCCAAACTACAGGGAAGGTACATGTTTGACATCAATATTTGACAGTGAGCTGGATTACATCCATCCTGCTCCCTGCAAAGCATTTGACTCAGGTTTTTTTTTTTTTTTTTTGAAGGTGACAGAGAAAGTCGGCCAAAGTCTTGAGCTGCTTAGTGCCGAGACGACAAAGAGCCACGATGTCTGGAATCCCTCTTCCACACAGAATCTGTTTTTCCATTTCTTTTCTCCTTTTTCTCTCTCTCTCCTCTCCCCCTCGCCCAGCGTTTGCCGAAATGCGAGCTCGCTACGCTTTATGATCCTCAATCTGCTGTCTTATTGACAGCTCTCCTCCCCTTACCGCGAGAAATTCCTTCAATAAAACATGTCGGCATCCCATGCGAGATCGCACGTAAAAGCCAAAAGGTTGTTCGGGGCTGTCGGTGCGTTTTCAGCCTTTTGAAGAGGCTACTTTAGGACAAGCTCACACTGGACGTCTCATATTTCCCCCATGAATGCGAATCTTGCTGTAAGAAATCCATTCGTGAAGGTAAGCTGCTGCCAAGCATTGTAATAAACATAAATAATCTTTCAGAAGAAACCAATCTTTTGTTTTGGCAAACTGTGAAATCCACAGATGTACGGTAATGACATTAATTCTCTCCTCACTTATGTTTGTGAGGAACTTTTGTTTAGTTTGCCGGTGAATTTCTTTTTCCGTCTCAAACTCAGCTAATTGTTTTTGACACTTTTTTCCAGTCTGGAAAACTTTCTTCTGATTGGTTGATGAGTAAAACAAGCGACGCGTCTGTGCTCTATTCTGATGCCATATACAATTTTGGGTTCCTGTGGCGCCTGTTTATGTTGGTTTTGGGAGACGTGCCCGCCATTCGGTCGACCAAAAATGCAACACTGAACCTTTTCCCCCCACACAAACGTGTGGAGGAAAAAAAGAGAGAATGAAATTAAATCAAATAAAACAAGACTGATGTCAGTAGCATTTATAAAGCCGTCAGAAAACCTTCCGCTGCACCGCTATGCAATGCAGATGTTTGCTTTATTGGCAACCGGAGCTGGCAAACACATCGCTCACAGAGACATGTTTGTAATGGGCCTCGTGGATGATGCACATTAAACAGGCAGTGATGTGACATTTTGAAATGGCATCCAGTTTTCTGAGCTTCCTGTGTTCCCTATCTGTTCCCTCTCACTCTCTCTTGTTTGGCATCTGCTCACCATCAGTCAAACAGTGCAGCTGAAAACAAACTGTTGTATAAAGTGGGAGGCATAAATAGTGATCAAAACAATAAACAGGAAAAAATCCTTGCTAACTTGACGGAGTTTGACTTATGAACCATGGAAAAAAAAGCACAGACGGAACTAATTTGTCCCATTGTTTACGGATGCTGCGACTTCCCTTTGTTGGGTTGAGGTGTGTTTGCGTTTGTGACAACAGGAACTCAGGAGTTGTGACTGAAAGATTGCTGGTTCAAATCCCCGAACAAACAAAAAAGGCTGGAGTGGAGAAAGTAAAAGCCAGCGCCTCTCCCCAGCCTCAGCCTCTCCCATTGTTAGCTATAAAGCCAGCAAACACTGGTCATGCTGCACTAACAACTTTTCACAGAGTTTAGTTTGAAACTGTATTTTCCCCTTGATTGGAACACACACTTGATGTCATGTAAATGTCGCAAAGTCTATCAGTTTACACTCCAATCATACACACACACCATTAGGGGAGGATATGGACAACTGTAGGAGGATAACAGAGTGCGTGGAGGATGTCCATGACCTAACCGGGCCAGCATGCAAACTATAGAGGAAGGTCCCACCTGGGCTTGAACCCAAGACCTTCACACCTTGAAGCAAGAGCTCCATCTACTACACAACCCTGAGGCCCACTTCAGGCACTCTTCACTTTCACACTCAAGCTTTTGTCAACCATGAGAAACGTTGGAAATGTCAAAGCAAGCTGCATAGTTCTGGTTTATCTTTTCAAGCCAGAGGACGACCCTGAGTCTGGGCCTCCCCGTGAGTGTGTGTCTTCTGCCCAGGTGTACATTTGTACTTACCGAGTCGACGGGCGGCAACAATCTGGAAGCCGGATCTGAGCCTTCAGCTTCTGCGAGACATCCTTCCCTCAATGAGATCCAAACGGACAGATTATCTCTGGCATTCCACATCTGGAAGCAGTTGAGGGCAGAGGAGCCGCTTCTTCTGAGAGACACACAAATATGTAGGACAAAGTGCATATAAATGGAGGGGGATACGTCTCCTAACTGTATGCCACTGTACATAACTGCATCCTGATGGCGTTTGAAGTTTATCCTGATTGTACTCTGGAGAAAATGTCTTTGAAATGAAACGCAGAGCAGCTAATAATGTGTGTGTTTGAACCTTTTGCAGGAGTGTGTCCGCTTGACTGTAATAAATCTAGACTGCAGCTTTGAAAGGAAGATTTAACAGATTTTTTCAGTGCCTCGCACGGGGAATCAATCCACATTTTATCCCTGAAAGAAAGTGACAGTGTGAAAGTAGCTGGGTTTGCTGCCCTCACCTGTTTACACTTTACACTAGGCTAAGCTTAAATGACGAAGACGTGGCTAACCTTGGCTAATCCTTCAGCACAGGAGCTAACAACCTTGCTTATTCGATTCCACCTAATTTCCTAAAAGAAAGGCTGTGAAATCCAAACACTGGCAGAAATACACACGCTCACAACGTACAAAAGCAGGTAGCTTCAAAATTAAAACAATGTTCTGTTTCTTTAGTCTGTACCAGATTATACAAAGTGCTGTTCTTAGATCAGAGCGAGCAAAACGTTGGGCCCTTCCTGTGAACTCCAACTTTCCTAAAAAGGAGTCCCCAACCTCAGGTTGGGAACCACTGCTCTGGCAGGTTGTCCCGGAGCAACAGGAACCATGAAAATAAAGATTGTAAACACGTTTCGTTCTAATGGTGACATGAATACACATCTAGAAATTGTAGAGGACCTGGGATTGACCCCTGAGGTACACCAGATATTAAGTATCTTGTGAAAACTGCAGTTAACACTCCACATGAAGACATCAGAAAGGGATAAACACTGGCATCAGTGAATCAAAAAAAACTTTACCCCCAACCATTTGACATATTTTCACAATTATGTTGTAAAATTCAGGACATACTGCCAGAGTGGAAAAAAGTGTATTTTTCCAGGTTTTATTCCAATATGCCTGAAAATGCACAGTCACTGTCTGTTACCTGAGAGGCGCCTCTTCTTAAATCATCATCATTTCTCATGTCAAACCTGTTTTATGTGTGTGATTATCAATTCTACCAGCACTTTGTAAGCCCCTGTAATCATTCCCACCCAGCTCACTTGTTTCTCGGTCTCGTGGGAAACTGGTCTATTTAAGGAATGCAAAGAAAATTGCAGGTTTTTATGAAATAGTCAGTGTGTGAAGTCGAGCGAAAAGACAAAATGTTCTGACAGGAGCCGCTGCGGTTATTATACATAATGAACCAGCTTCTTCACAAAGACACACCTGCCTGAATTCACACGAAGGCATGCACATGTAAACACACAACAGGGGTGATGACATTAAAACATTTGTGGATTCATTAACACCCTCTCATACATGTTAGTTTGCATCTCACATGCTCCTGCTCAGTGGAGTGTGACGTGAGGCTGAAAGCTTCTTTCTTTTTTTGTTAATGCGAGAGATGATTCATATGAGCACACAGCGTGGTAATCACCAGCGAGTTGCAGCGCATCAATCAATTAAGAGAAGCTGTCAAAGCCCCGTAATGGTTTTAATGTGCTGCTTCTTCCACTGGCCCACTGAATCTGCCGGGTAATTGCTACATAATTACCTAGAGTCATCTCAGGTAGAGCTCTACCTGGTTAAGTCAGCGCCTGAATATAAATTCCCACAAAGTTAGTTCAGGGCGTCTTGTCTGAAAGCAAAGCGCTTCTCGAGGGAGCTGCCGCGACGATACATAATAAAAACTGAGCCGATAAAGTGATGATTAGCATTACACCTGCGAGATGATGAGGCTGAGATCAGCGAAAGTGCTTCATGTGCAACTGACTCATTCAGGCTGTGAGGACGGAGGAGCTTCACGTAAGCATTGGTGGATTAACTCCTCTGAATTTGCATAGCAGTCTGATACTATTATCATAGCATTTGGTATTTGGGATTCTCCCTTCGATGACCTGCGACATACTTTTTTAGTACCGTTTTGGTACTTCTAAACTTGCCCAATTATAAGTGGAATAAGTTAGGTGCAAAAAAAGGCAATTATCACTTTTAGAAGTATGTAAGAATGAAATGTTGCCATCTTTAATTGGTCTGAATGTTTGACTGTGACTTTTTTTGTGACACCATAAACAGTTTTGAAAAAAAAAATACTTGCATCATGTTTAAAAACTCAGCTTGCCATGTCTTGATGATCAGGGCTGCATCGTATTTGGAAAACATGAAATATGGGATACTGAGTTGAACAATAATGTCACACAGAAGTCATGTTTCCAAAGTTTCCAAAACACAGTAAATTAACGTGTGATAAATATAGGCTGTTTATATCCAGGTATATGACGTTATTGTCTCTCTGCTTTGGATTTGTACTCCTGAACAACAGACATGCGGCTCCTGTTACCACGTTTTCCTCCCTCGTGGAAAAAAGGTTGAGGTACTGAATTAAAGTAACTGCGTATACAAGTCTTTATTGTAATGACAGATTACGTAAGGCCGCTACCTCCCCTCGTCTCTAATCTTCATGTCAACAGACTTGCAAATGCTGGAGCGGGAACATTTCACACACAAAACAAACAGCTTGCCTCTAATAAACCAATGAATGCAGTTCTGGTTGACGGAGTCTAAGAAGCGGGCCCAATTTACCCCACATCATCTTCATCAATGTAACAACGCTGCAGTCTGAGCTATTCAGAGTGTGAGTCACAGCAATCTAATAAAACGAGGCGTTGCATGAAGCAATATACTGACATTCAATTCGGCTGGATTTGCCTTTCAAATGAGTCTATTGATGGTTTGAAAGTCACAATCCAGCTGTGCCAGTTGGAAGTGACAATGGAACCGTGTCTGCTGTGGCGTGAAGAGAAACAAGTGAGACTGCACCTTTGTTTCTTTTATGCAATCCCGCGTCTTCCATCTGCCTCACTTGTGTCGTTCTTTTCAACCTGCAGTCAACAGATAGGATTTATCGGGACGCCGACGATGAACAAACATCACCGCTCGCTCCCTGTTGGTGCTGCTGATTAATGCCGTCGTGTGTTGTTTGGTGCCACATTCGGAGGCCCCTCAGTCTCTCAGCTAATTAAAGTCATTCATCAGTAATATTCCTAAATCAACTGTTTCCTCTTGCCTATTTAGAACCTAATTGGAAGCATGTGCACTCAACCCAAAAGGCTCCTTTTAACCTCTGACACTTCAAGAATGTGTCTGTTGCGGTCATCGATTTCCCTTCGCAGGGTTCGTGTTGTTTCGCCTCGCAGACTGCAAAGAAGTTTTTATTTACTGCAGATCAGATAGCAGATGCAGCTGCGATGCTTTTGAAGACATCTTGCGTGTGTGTGTGTGTCTGTGTGTGTTATCTATGTGTGCTTACGTCAGACCCTCGGTCTCTAATAACCGTCAGGCTCCACGGGCCATCCCGTGCTTCATGCTAATAGGGTGAGCCGGGGTCACAGCGTCTGGTAAGGAGGAGTGATATTTCACAGGAAGAAGGATTTATCTCTGAATGTCGATGGAAGTGTGACAGAAAACTACTCACAGAACAGCTGCATCTGCCTGTAGCAGAAACGCACGGTGTTGTTTGCTCTGTGATTTCACACGAGTTTCATCATCACGATGGAGCCTTTTGGAAATTCCACTGTATAATATGATACTTCTTGTTTACCCATGTATCTTATAGATTGCAGCCATTACTACATTTTTAGCTCAAGATAATTAAACCAACCAAGAATGAAACAAGCGTGTGTGCGTGTTAAGTTGCTGATACTATTACTGAAAATCTAAAGCTAAAGCTTTTGCTGCCGTGGGATATAAAGCTGTCACAATATCTGTTTATCACAATTTATACAGAAACTAATTGTCAAGACTTTTTCACAGAGCAAAAAAGTTTTGAGAGAAGATTTGCAGAGATGTTAGAGGGTGGAAAGGTGCCTTAAGCAAATCTCCAAACATCAAGTGGCCCTTACGAATTTACACAATGTCGTTCTTGCATTTTTAGTATCTAAATTTGGTTATTTAATACCACGATTGTCTACAGACAAGCCATCTGCTCTACAGAACAGCCGTCAGACCAAGAGGCAGGAAATTCCAGCATTTTCAGCACTTTTTTTCAGGCTTTCCTGGGTTTAGTTTGCCTCTTGCTGTTTCAATGTTGTTTCCCATTTTAGTTAAATAATGTCTCATGCCTTCACTGTGTGACAAAGCAGGCTGCTGCTGCTGCCTATTACCAGCAAAGCCTCTGCGGTTAGGAGGGGTCTCGTACTTTCTACGATTCTCCTTTAACAGGGCTGGACCTGGCAAATGTTTTCCTCTTTGCCTGCTGCAGCGAACAAAAGCTTCGGTGTTTATCTACAGAGACAGTTCGCCAATGAACTTGCTTTAATCATTCATGTTGCTCCATTTCTTTAGATCTGCAGGTTGTTATGAGGTTTTTGTAGCCGTTGTGCGGTGCAGTGTTCCCTCACTCTCTTTCTCTCTCTTTTTCTCCCTCTCTTGCTTTTTTCTCACACATAAGAAAAGGCAAAGCAAGCAGGCGTAAAACTCTATTTGGGTGTGAGATGATTTCAAAGAAAAATGGCTCTGATATTTTTCAGCGTGTTTACGGGTTGAACAAAGCGATTGCTCATCGAGGCACCCAAGCTCGTCATCCGCAAGCAGAGAATAAAAACACAGATTGGAAACAATCGGAGGGGAGAAAGTCTGGGAAGGAGATTGATTTCCCCGCCAGCATTTCTGATCCATTAAGCCCCACCTATCCTTTTCCCTCCTGATCTGCCTTCCCTCACACACCTGCTTACTTACGGGACATTAGTTGTGTTGGGAGAGGAGATAAGTCACCGTGCCTCTCACCCTCCGTTGGTCAATACATCCATCTTGGGTCTATAGTTGCTCTGTGAGCAGAAAGTTGCGGTGCCTGTGATAATTACTGTTTATATACGGCGGTCATGATTGTTTTTGCCCGCTGGAAAGTCCTCACACAGGGACGTAGAAGGTACAACAAGCACAGTAAAAGATAGATTATCATGGTTAAGTGTAAACAAACACTGCTTTCTGTCTGCACTGTTAAACTGAACAAACAGCAAATCAAATATGTACACAACAGTGCTGCCATCGAGTTGTGGGAATAGAGGCGCCTTCAACCTCTATATAGCAATCACTGTTGTAAGTGACACATTCTACGTTACTCTCACACTACTCATTTTGGCAGTTATAAGTACTTTTACGAATCTACTTTAATTAGAAACTCTCTTTGTGTCTTTGTGTCATCAACGTTGTTTTACGTGACAGTTAAATGTTGCAGAGCTGCTGTTTGGGCTGAAATTGAGTAATCGAGTGAAGTCGAATCAAGTCGAGCTACTTTTGAGTAAAAAAAGCAGTTTTTTACTTGATGTTACCAAAACCCGCAGTCATCAGTGGAGCGCAGCTCTGCTACTACTCCACTAAACCCCTATTTACCAAAGGAACTTGTTATGAAAGCAACATGAAAGACACTGCTAACATGACCTGCATTTTTGAATGCTGGTTAACCTCTTTGAGACTAGTTTTCTGAGGTCTGTCTTTAATATCTACTGTTTTATTGCTGTTAAAAAGTGGTTTGCAGAACGAGTGGGATTTTTATGTTCAGAATATATAAAATAATATCAAATTAATGGAAATTTAGCACAGTCAGTTGCATTTCCTAAAAGGATTGTAATTACAGAGAGGGGAAATGACATGTGTTTCGGATGCCGCCTCCCTGGGGAGTTTTTGGGGGCATGCCCCACTGAGAGGAGGCCCCCCGGAGGGACTGTGTCGCCCGGCTGGCCTGGGAACTTCTTGGTGGTCCCCCGAGGAAAAAGCTAACGGAAGTGTCTGGACAGGAGGAAGTTTGGGCATCTCTGCTGAGGCTGCTGCCCCCCTGACCCAGTCCCGGATAAACAGAGGGAAATAAAGTGGACTGGGACTGTTCGACCTGGTTATTCTGCTGGTTGTGATGTCAGGGAGTTGTGTTATTTCTCAGACTTGAGTCCTACCAGACTCATTTTTGGCACAAGTACGACCTGCTTGAGAGCAAAAAGCTCCCCAAACAGTCCAAACTATCCAGTAGTGGCTTCTGTTGTCGAATGAAACATACCATTAAACGGTCTATTCATGATGGTCATCTTCTTTTGACCTCTAAATGTTTGTTTTCTTAAAGAGAAATTTCCGGAGGGGGGAGTTCTGCGCCAATTTGTTTCGCATGTGCAGTCATGAGTTTGAGACAGTTCCCACTTATTTACAACCTGCGTTAAAAGCGATTCGGCCCGCCTTTAAATTCCACTGCTCGAAACAGTGCGTCTCTGTGGGGAATGACAAACACCACTAAATGCTAAATTAGACATGACTTGCCTGTGTAAATGTAATTTTTCAGTTTTTGCTGTTCAAATGCACGTTGTGCTTCATTCACTGAGCAAACAGCTTCCTTCCTTATGGCCAGGAAACGTCCATAACCAGCACAAGTCACACATGGAGGATAAAGCACTTTTCATGGAAAAGTTGCAGAAGAGTAATCTTCACCGTCCAGCGCGGTGATGAACTATTACCCTCAACACAAACCAAATATTATGAACTTCACAAACGTATCACCGGTGTTGTGAATTATAAGGTCTTTGAGTCAATATGAAGTCACTGTATGTTTGCCAGTGAGGATCAAGCTGGGGTCACCAGCTTGATGTATGGAAAGGTCCCATGAAGATGCTTGGCCACAGTGGCCTCTGCTGAGTGGTAAAGGTACTGCAGGCTGGGGTAGCGAGCTTGTGGAAGAAGCACAGCTGCGACATTTATTTAAGAAGCAACTGATGATCGCTAATTAGTTTAATCCTGTTTTAAACTCGGGGCTCATGCTTACCTTGGAATAATGAATCTCACTCAGCCAACTGTTGTGGTGGATTATAATTGACGTGGAAGGATCCCAACTGCTCACTGGGAGAGAGGCCGCGAGATGCATCTGTCCCTGTCCTTTGCACAGCTGCTGGAGAATGATGACAGCAATGTTTGGCTTTTTAATTGAACTGGAATGCAGAGGTGTTTGCAAGATCTGAAGTCGGCTGCAAAGGTGCCACGTCAAGCTTTAGCTGAACTGTTTGGAAACAGGGGGAACCACCTCTGTTGTTTTATCACTCTTATCAGCACAGGTGATATCAAATTAATGTCTGGCATTAGTTGGCATTTTTCTGGTGATAAACAGGCAAATGGAGAGCAACAAGGGAGTTTGCATTCATCCAGAGTAGCTGGGAAAAACCCACACCTGCACAGAGAGACCATGCAAACTCTGCAGAGAAATGCCAGACCTGGGCTCGAACCCGGGCTCTTCCCACTGTGAGTTCAGAGGGCAAAACACTGCACCCTGACAGAGACCTCTCAGTATGTGAGAAAAATGACTCTAAAAGAAAAATGAGGAGCATCCAGTTGTATCGAAACTCTACTTAAAAATGTCCTAACAAACTGAGAGGCAGCTTTACGGCTTCAACTTGACACACACAAAAAACAACCACAGACAGACCAAACAAATCAAACTGGTGTTAAAAACAAACCTCTTGACAACAAACGCCATTGTGAGCAGGCAGAGCATGCGGCCAGAGCATACAGCCAGAGATGTTTTCCCATAAACTGCTTGCAGAGACTTCAGGAAAGCTATTTTCAGCCCCTTCAAAAGTGGCCAAATGCTGATATAAATCAACTAATTGCAAACAGTCTCATGATGTTATTTTAAGTGGAGGGCTCCACCAGGCCGCCATCGCCCTTTTAAGAGGGAACAAAAACTGATGCCATTTAATTCATGTCTATTGGCGGCCTAATGCTTTGACTGAGTTGAGTGCGTGGCGCTGTTTCATGTTTAAAGAAGTGTTTTTTACGGCGTAATTGAAAGGCTTTTATGTCACAAACTGTTCCGAGGCCAGAGCTCATGCTGACGGATTAAGCCCGACTTTCACAGATGGAGGTTGGGGGGGAAGGGGGGGTTTGTTTCAACAAAGAAGGCGCGAAAGAAATTTTGTGGATCTTATACGATAACTTTAATCTGAGTGCCAAATTTCCCCCAATGTACAGAAAGACGGAGCTTATGTGTCATCATTGTAGTTCTGGCAGACTGCTGAACTGTATTCACACACACAGAAATACGTATATGTGAGAGTGACAGTTAAATCAAGAGGGATTTAGGGAGCATTCTACGTTTAATGCGATTATAGACCAAAGTTTCTGCTTTGGGAACGAGAAAAACTAAAATAAAACTGGAGAAAAGATGCTTTTTTTTCTGTATCGTGAGTCAAACTCTGAAGATGTCTTGATTATGCCTCTCATTCAGTTCCCCCCATCAAGGCACAGGAACAAAGTAAAATCTCTGAAAATAATGGAAATTCACATGAGACACGAAGACGTGAGAGAACAGCCAAATCCACTAACTAACCGAAAAACCGTGCCACGCCGTGACATCATCCCGCTTCCTCTTCACTCGCGTCGCCGCGGTCTGGACTTCTAATGCTCAGGCTTGAACGTTGGATCTCTTTCTCCCTGTTAAAAAAAAGGCTGTCTGACTTAATCCAACGATGAGAGACAAGAAAATAACAGTGCTCAGCTTCAGCGAGGTCCTACATTCTCCCCTTGAAGAATGCTGTGATTCAACCCGACATTATACTGGCTTGGAAAGCCCCCAAATTAGATGGAGTTGGTTTGCTTTGGCTGCACTCACCATTTCCACAAAAAACTGTAAATACTCCAGAAATGACTCTAATGACAGCCATTTTTTTGTTCAACCAACATGTGACCCTGAGAAGCTGATAATCACTGTTATTCAGTGTTACTGCAAATTAACACACACCATTTACACCCCAGTGATGGCAGCCAACACCAGCCGCAGAAGACCAGTTCTGTTAATATGACAGTCCAGTGTCAAGATCTGAAGATTGCACACAAGCATCTGAATATACAGCTTGTTCAATTTCCTTCGAACAACAAGTGCTTCTTTGCTACCGCGGACTCACATCATAAAATTTTTTTCCACAGAATCATTATGCATAGGCTGCAATTATGTTATCGGTGTCTGTGCGTCAATGCAAATTGATGTTGTTGGCACTTCCAGCCAGGGGTGTAGTAGTGTAGTAGTGGAAAGCACACACACTAAAATGTGAAATCACCCAATTTGTGAGCTGGAGCCATCCTGTGAAGAGTTTGTGTGTCTTTCCATTGTATGTATGGGCTTCCACGGACTTCCCTTTTCTCCATCAATCCAGAGATATGCCTGTTGGGTCACCAGGTGTTTCTAGACTGCCTGCTGGTGTGACTGTGAGTGAGCGTGATTGTCTGTCTCTGTATTTTGCCCGTGATGGACTGGCCACCTGTCTAAAGATGTATGATCTGATGATTGTCAGCTGGGATTCACTCCAGCTCCTGCAGCCATTACTTGGATGAAGCAGGAAACAAGGATGGATGGCTGATTTTGGTGACCTATAAAAACATACTGTGAGAGATCTGATATTTTCATACATTTGATACAGAACAGGTTGTATATTTCTACTGATTTCATTGTAAGAAACGCAGTCGAAGGGCTTAATGTGAAACCAGAACATAATAATAAGCTTTTTTGTATGCATAAAAAAACTGAATTGTTTACAAACATAGTTTTTAATTATGAATAAAGACCATTCAGGCCAGTTATAATATTTTGTCATTGCAATCAGTGTAAACAGCCTTTACAGTTGCAGTTCCCGACTTTAGAAAATGCCTGAAGCTAAATTGCATCAGTTTTTATTCCTCTTATTGTATACAGGCAGCATTGTGCACAACGTGAGGCTGTCAGGACACATTTTAATATGTAAGGCATTATCAGGCACAACTGCTCCGGTTTTCGCAGCATAATTAATTGAACTAATTGCACCTGTGCTTCTCTCCTCCTGCATGTTAACATGGAGGGAGCCCTTATTCCAGCCAACAATGCATTTATAAAGTCATAAAGTCAATATAATTTATGAAAGCTTTTTTGTTTCATATCAGAGACCAATTTTGAGTGGTAGGCATTCACAGTGAGGCCATTTTAAGACCTTTAAAATCTTATTAACCTTGAGGAGAGAGGACAAAAGAGTGTACGAGACGACTGAGATAGAAATGTGCCCCAGGTTTGGCTGCTCAGCATGCCGGGGATTTTAATTTTAACATTTAACCCCGCTGTGAGAGTGAACAGAAGAATAATTTAAGCCTCGCTTTAGGCCATTTAATCCACTTTTTATCAATAAAATGCAAGCTATAGCGCATTTTTAAATAGTTTTTTCCTCTTACCTACTTACCATAAAGTTGCTCATTCTGCTGTGGCCTGTGAGAAGATAATGTTGACTCCTTTTTTGGTCGTAGTTCGCTCCTCTATTGTCCAATTCGTGTCTGTTGGCCCAAATAAGTCACTGTACATAAAGCCTTAAGTTCAAAGAAGCAGCTACTTGTCGGCAGCCATTATTCCTTTCTGCGTCGCGTAAAACCGTCAATTTTCATGGATTCCGGAAGTCAGGCGGGAGCCAAATCGTAGTTCAGGTGTACAGCCTGCCGAAAGTCCACGAAGAAGAAGAAGAAGCTACGCAGCAGAAGAAGAAAAGGGCGGATAGCGGTAGAACTAGCCGTTGTGCTACGCGGAGGGGGGAGCGTCATAATGTGTATAGTTGTAAAAATAACAAGCGAAAATATTTAGGAATAGGTTTGAATTCTGTTACGAAGATAGCGGACTCGAGAGGAGGACCTGCTGTCAGCGGCTTTCCTGCACACCGAAGTCAAAAACTGTTTTGGAGGTCATTGTCTGCCAACGGTTCGGACAGCGTCGGACCTGCACCTGCTTGCTGCTCCCCTGGTGGCGCGACTTCAGTGAGTACGAGGTTCGATTACTTTTCGATTACAAGTTCTCCTAAATCACGTTAGTCCTCTCAGACATGTGGGTGGCAAAAAAGAGTGGCTGTCCAGTCATATCTTGACTTTTTAGCCCCTTAGTGATGGTAATTATGCTCCAATAGAAAGTGAAAAAGACAAAATCATTTAATTTCTGTCTGAGAAACACAAAGAAATGAGGAAAGCTTTGTGAGGACAACTG